>APFE030032573.1:0-95582 GCA_000404065.3 Pinus taeda | reverse complement strand
ATACAACAAAAAAAATGACCCCATTTATGGCACTTTATGGATATCAGCCACCATCCATCACATCATATTTAAGAGAAAATTATAAGGTTCAAGTAGTGGAACATCATATCAAACATCAACAAGTCCTCCAACTCTTAAAGGATAACCTCGTGTTGGCACATAATAGAATGAAGCAACAATCAAATCAATATCGTAGCAAAAGAAGTTTTGATGTAGGTGATTGGGTATTCCTACGGCTACAACCATATAAACAAATGTCCCTCAAGCAAGATAAGAAGGATAATAAATTATCACGAAAGTATTATGGTCCTTACAAGGTGTTGCAAAAGATTAGTAATATGAAATACAAATTGGAGCTTCCAGCAGCTTCTCGAGTGCACCCAATTTTCCATGTTTCATGTTTAAAGAAGGTTATAAGCGACAAGCTCCCAGTTCAAAAAGTATTGCCAGAACTTGATAAGGAAGGAAAAATTATATTGGAATCGGAAGCAGTCACAGAAACAAGAACTCGACAACTACTAAATCAATCAATTTCGGAGTATCTCATCAAGTGGAAGAACTTACCCACTGAAGATTCCACATGGGAGGATGAGAATTTTATACAGAAGCATCCAGAACTACTCAAGCATTGAGGAAAACTTTTTTGAAGGAGAGGGGCATGTTAGGTCCCTATAATATAGTGATTTACCCCTTACTATTGTAGTTGTATCCTTTATTAATATTGTTGTGCCCCTTTGCCCATTGTTATTATTGTGCCCCATAGAAATCCTCTATTTTATTTTTGTGGCTTTATATTATTATTGTTAGGTCAGTTGGGTTATATTGTGACTCCTTAGACTCCTATATATAGAAAGGAGGCTTTGTCATTTGAATCATCCAAGAATTGTCCATTTGTGTAATGTGAAGGAGGTTGCCCCCTCGAAGAGGTTGAATTCTAAGGCGTTCAACTATCTTTTCTATCTTTTTGAGAGCTGGTTTCTTAACAGGTAAAAGGTTGAATTGTGATTTCTTGCGTTTATGCTGTCGCCAATCATCAAATCATCAAATTGCTAAAATCATGCCACAAAATCTACATCAAATCATCAATTCATTAAATTGCTTAAATCCTGCCACAAAATTTGCATGCAATCATCAAATTATTAAATTGGAATATTGTTGTTGTAGATTAGATGGATTCTTGCCATCACTTTTGTCCCTTCTAAATGAGGTAGCTGACATGATGTCATTGCACTTTCTGCTGCTGCAGAGTGGAGAAGGAGGCTGGGGTAATTCAAGAGGAAATTGCCAATTGCAAATCTTGAATGCTCTCTTTTTCTTCTCTAGAGGGAAGATTCAAGCGTTTGTGAACCTTTTTCTTCTCCAATGATCCAAAAGGAACTTCGAAATTTGGTGTGGTAGCTGTAGAGTGTGCCAAAGGTTTGAGTGAGGGCCATCATTCTTCTCAAATTGCTGAAATGGCAAGGAAAAATTCAAAATGGGAATGTTATTCCAATTTATATTCCAGTTCTTCCTCTGGAATATTCCAGAAGCTTTGTCACACCTCCCACCAAGAATTCAAGTCTCTCCTCTGTGTGGTGGTGACCAAGAGAGAAATTTGCCTGCATGTCTATGTTTCCAAACATAAATTTGTTAATATTTGGTCGAGATTTGGGTTGAATGCATCTCAAAGACACACAACAGAAACTAAAGTTAAAAGACATGAGAGATATGAGATGGGATGCACAATATAATTCTGCCATTTCTTCCATGCTATGCAAATTTTGATTGCAAAGAAATAAATTTTCAATTTTGTCAAAAGTATTGTCCATCTCATTTAACACTTGTCTGGGTGGATCACTCCATTACATTCAAGTATATTTCATTTTAGAAAGGAATGCATCAAACAAAAGTTCATAATGATTGTGACTTAACCAAAATTAGTTTATTGTTTCATATGCATTTTTCGCAAAAAGCAATCATAATATATATGCTTTTTATTAGAAATGTTAACATATCAACAATTTACCCTTACTGCTTATTAATGCAAGGTAATTTCAATATATGTAAAAACGTTAGTCTAATGAGGTTATGGGTTTTTTTTAGTTGAAATAATGGAAATCTTAGTCGGATTTTGATAGAAATTAGGGAATCATTATGGAAATTATGGAATAATGCTAAATTTATTTCTACTAAAAAAATTAAGAGTTGTTTTTAGTGTGTGTTTTTTTTTTTTTTAGATTAGTGTGGATGAAGTGATTCTGACCTAAATTTATTCATAAGAATTGTGGATGATGTTTTTTTGTTATTATTTTTATCTTTTGAAAACAAAACTAAAGGAAAAATCTATGAGATCTCATTTTATTTATTTTAATCTATTCTACCTTTAACTTGAAAGATTTTTTTATTTCCTAGGTAAAAGAATGCTTCCAGTGAAGCCATCTACGGACTAAAAATTAAAAAATGCTCACATCTAGATTTAAAGTTTTTACTTGATTATTTGCAAGAATGTGAGTAACCTGTCTTTTTCTTCGAGTTGGAACAAGGTTCTTTTGAAACCAATCTTGAATATAGCACAAGTGAGTTGTTCATTGTTGGCATTATGGTAAATGTGTTGTACTTGATGGCAACCCACTTGTAGTAGAACAACTTACTTGCACATGATACCTAGATGAATCTACGGAAGAGATATCAGATGTGACAGAATGCATGATAGTAGTATTTATAAATGTGATGAAATGCAGGGAAACTTCAAGGAATCAGTTCAGAAGGCAACTCTCTCAAATGAAAGATCATAATAGGTAAACAGCAAGAATAAAGAAAGAAAGGTATATGCAGGTTCACTATATGCCAAGTCGTGTATACACATAGGTTCACTATATACCAAGGTGCGTATAATATACACACACATTTTCATAGAAGGAAAGGCACGTACATGTCGGAAAACTAAGTTTTGGTCCATGGTATTTGGACCATGGTATTTTGGTATTGGTCCATGGTATTTGGTTCAAGGTATTGACCCCAGGTATTGGGTCCAAGGTATCGGTCATACATGGTTTTGGACCATGGTATTGAAAGAGTCTTAAACCTATATAAGGAGAAGAAGATCATTAGGCCAAAGTGCAAGTGCATAAGTAATGAATATCTAATGAAGTATGAGATCAAGCATGTAGGTTATGGGTTTGTGATGCTTTGCTTGATATGAACTAAGGATGCACCTATATGGATGAAGGATCGGGATCGTAAGGCTTGAAATGTATTATCATTATGTGGTTTGATCTTGAACATTCTAGATATGAACACTGATGCATGTTTTATTATGTAAATATGATGGTCTAGGTATGAATGAAGTCTGAAATAGTTGTGATTCTTTAAGTTAGCATTTCTAGATCTGTACGTAGGTTGGCTTTGGAAAAACAACATATACACACCGATTCGGCATAAAGAAGTAGCATATACCTCACAGGATGGAATTTGCATATTTGTACGCTGGTTTCCCTTAGTAAAAGGGTGTATACACGCTGGTTCGACTTATGGATGTAGCGTATATCTTCTAAAGTATGATCTATAAGGGTTCTATTTGATGTTGCACTATTCAGGGTTCTGTAATGCATTCTGGTGACTGTTTTCTGGTGACGATATTCTGCATATTCACATTGGTTGATTGTGATTAGCTTTAGTGTTAATGGATGAAATCTAATGATGGATCAGGATCATAATGACTTATCGTTATATGATCTGATAATGAATGGGCTAGATCTGATCACTAACACATGTTCTATCCTCTATGTATGATTGTGTCTGAAGTCTGGAAGTGTAGCAAAGTGTTTGCAGATCTACACGCTGGTTTGCTTTAGGGAAGCTGCGTATGCACGTAGGTCGGCTTCTGCCAAATAGCATATACAATCTGAAGCATGTTTTTAAGATGACAACTAATTCTGAATGATAATGTAACTCAAAACTATGTACTAGTCTATCTATTGCAGTTGATTGATTAAAGTATGAATGAATGATTGATTCAGTTGTGTCATAGGTTCAGACGTTGTCAGTTATTGATTTGGTTTGGTTGATTCAGATTAAGTTTTAGTGATTGGTTGATGTAGATATAGTTGATGGATGTATTGCAGTGGTGATTGATTTTGAGCTTCAATGTTGTTGACGGGTCCCGTATGAAAATTATAGGAAACATGGCCTTCAGATTATGGTGTTGTGTTCGAAGAGTATCCAGTCTGAAAATTCATGAAATGAGGTACCCGGAGGAAGAAATAAGGTCATAGCCTTCTGTAGGTCGGCACCTACATACTAGTAAATATATAGGCTAGTACAAGAGCTAGGGGATTGTAGCTCCCTTTCTAGTAGAAGCTAGAGAACGAAACAAGCTTGTAGCCTTCTGTAGGTAGAAGCCTATGTACTGGTATGAGTGTACACCAGTACATTGTTGTAAACAAATTTTCTTATTATTAAAATAAGACAGAGACAACATTAGTAGGTGGCTTTTACCCACATATACATCTTGGTGTTCATGTGTGATTGTTCTTTCTGTTATTAACTGCACATGGTTACTATTTAATGTTTAATAAAGTACTAATACTCAGATTAAAGATCAACATATGATGAATTAACATAATCATTAGTTTTTTGGTTATACACTTGTTTCCTTAAACATAGTTTCGTACACATGCAGGTTACCTTTATTGAAGTAGCATATATGAAATTGAGTAAGAAAAGAAAAATATTATTGACTTGACTAATACTGATTCACCCCCCCCCCCCCCCGCCGCCCCCCCCCTCTTAGTATTTTCCAACATTAATTTTTTACCTGATTATTTGCAAGAATGTGAGTAACTTGTCTTTCTTAGAGTTGACACAAGGTTCTTTTGAAACCAATCTTCAATATTGTTCTTTCTCTCCAAGAGTACCTTTTTGACATCTTCAAATTCTCATCATAGATGGATTAGTAAGAAATGGGGGGGGGGGGGGGGGGTTTAAAAAGATTGAATTTAAAAATAAGTAAGTATGAGAATAAAAAAAATGCTCCAAGGTTGAACTCCTTTATGAAGATCCTGCTGTCACCAGGTTTCACAAGTTAGTCCATAAAAATAAATTACAATAAAACTAATTTCCTAAGTCTATCTCCAAATCATCCTCCCCTACAACGACGCCAAAATTTTTGTTCTAAAATGCGATGAAAATTAGAGTTTCATTTATTATCAATCTAGGTAAGTAAACTTCGAGGATCATCCAATATATATGGACTTAGAGACAAACTAGAGTAAGCTAGGTGAAGAAATTCCAAAGCTCCCTTACAGGAGGTTTTTCATTGGGATCTCCAATATCTATTTAGTCATTTAACAAAATGAAATCTAAAAATTAAAAGACATTGTGATAAATGTAAGTAATATTAAAGCTCCCTTACAAGAGACTGCTTATTAATATTTCTAATCATCTTAATCAACAAAACATAATTTTGGTTGATTGCATGAAACATTAAAATCATAAACTTAAACTAATGAAATCAAACATTAAATAAAAAATAAAATTCATTGAAGGAAACATTAATACTTTCTTACGAAAGTTTATTAATTAATATTTCAAACATATGAACCTAATAATTTAATCTAATGAAATTCACAAACAAACATAAAATAAAATCCTACCAAAATAAAAGTGTACTTGCTAGGCAATGGGGATCCTTCCAAGGATTCACAAGCACACCAAAAGAGAATCCAAATGTATAGGATCAAAGAAGCTCTGTTTTATTCATCATCAATTGCAAATTGCAATTACAACCATTACAATGATTCTCCGAATATAGCTTCTCATATCCAACCTATAAGATACTAAGATTACAAATGAAGGACTAGGTTCTAAAATTCTAAAACTTAAGATTACAAAATGAAGATTACAAATGAAGGAGATAACACTCCTATTTATACAAAAGCTATGATAACAAACTCATAAATGTAGACCCACTATTCCCTCCATTGATCCTGATGCAGGCCAGGGCCCGCAATACCTAGGATCTTCAAATGCTAACTATCAATGGCGTTCAATGCTTTTATGAAAGGTTTTAATATATCTACTTATATCACAAAACTACCTATGTAAATATATATTTACAATCATTCTTCATTACAGAAGCTCCAAATATAAACTTGCTTGTGGATGAAGCCCTGCTTCTTTCAATGCCCACTAAAACCAAGGAATAAGCATAGTTATAAATGGATTTCACCCTCTCCGTGCACAAGAATCTCCGCTCCTTCCAATTCTGTTAAGAAATCATATAAGAATCTGGTTGACATTCGGAACCTTTTTAGGCTGAATATCGCCTGCACGCGTAGTTTCTCTGGATTAAGACCAAGGTGCGGCTTTCTCTAGATTAAACGTTATTTTTCCTTGTTGAATTGAAACAGAGTGTGTTTCTATTATACATCCAAGAAGAATGTGAAGATGGACGAAAACAGTTTCCGTAAATCCATGATACAGTGCATTACTGGTAGAGCCAATTTTCTTGTAAGAAGCTAGTCAATGCCATTTAATCCTTCCTCAATTTATATTCTATACTATCAGGTGCATACTGTCTAATGCAATTCTTGATGTCCCATTGCACTGTGATTGCTGAAGTGGTGGCGTATCTTAGTGCTTTCTCCAAGTTCACTTGATGGACAAACAACTCACCTTTGGTACCAATCTCAAAGTATTTCTGATAACTAATGGAAATCGCTCTTTTTTTCCACCTGTTATAAAGGCCCTAGCGCCAACACCATCAACTGATCTGAGATGAATGTCATGATTACACTTCACATGCAGCTAGACTGTGTTACATATTCCTTAATCTCCTCCATAACTCTCTCCTGTTATGTAAAAATCTCGAGACTTGTACTCTAGAGACCTTTCCAACTAATTTAACCAAAAAAACGTAATTGTCCTCCGCTGCAATTTATATTCATGTAGAGCTTTATTCAACGCTTTTACATATAAGCTTAACATGATCGAGGTTTCCAAAATCTTCATTCCACACAGTTTGTCTGAAAGCATCAACCATACCTGAGTATTGAAGTGGAGAACAGGAACGCGATTCTAGCCTTTAAATAAACAACATAATAACTACTCAACGCATCAATACATAGTAAAGCCAATCATTGAGTACATCCATACAATTTAACAAGATATCATCGATTTTTCTTCAGAATGCCAAGATGAATTTTCATAATGATACTTTTGGCATCGCTCCTCTCCAATGAGAGCTTTAGCTGCCTCTTTATTTATAATTAAGGATAGGCCTTCTCGGTCCTTATCCAATACAAAAACATGCTTTACATAACGATTTAAAAATAAAAGCTTTAAAGCTCTACATGCAATGCATTCATCTGACAAAAAGCATCTTGAGGCTTTATTCCATATTTTCCTGTATTAAAATAGAAAAGCCTCCTTATCACTTAATGATCCACATCCATTCCTTTTATGCCTAAAATTTCTCCCTAGTTCCTATGTTCTCATTTATTTATTTTGAGAATATCTAATTAAATCAAACTTAAAAGCCTAATATTAAACTGACTTGGAACTTAGGAAACTAATTCCAAAAATGCATGACCCCCTATGTCTACTATTTACAATGATTTCCCTTAGGTTGAATGCCCCTGCATCAGACTCCCAAGGTAGAAAATATTCATGATCTCCTGATCATGTGTCTTCTGGTCTTGGTTTTCCTGGATCCCACACTTTGTTCTGCAAGTCATCATGTGCTATTTCTCGCTGCCTTTCTCCAGGTTTCCAAACTTTATGTTGCATCGCTCTACTGGCTGTGCTCTCGCAATCTTTTGTTGTCTTTCTTTTGCTTCTTCCCTTTTGTTTTATCACTGCTGGCCTCTTCAAGGATACTTTCATCACCATCCACCTCATCAGTTCAATTTCTTTGTCTAACAGATTTTCTCCAGCATCTTCAATAAGACCTGTACTCACAAAACAATTGCTAGAATAAAAATCATAAGGCATCAGTGCCTTACTTCCCTCTGCCAGCATTTCATTATACTGATCCCAATCATTCTTGAGATTATCACTCAGTATATCCTCAGCATCATCTTCTCTGAGAATGCCTCTATATTCTGGTTCATAAAAATGAACTTCTTTATTTTCATTCATCTCTATCTTTATATTATGAATACTTATCTTCTGTACTTCTAGTCTCTTCTCTAGAACACTTAACTCATGCCATAAAGCTGTCATCTCCTTTGAGAAACTTTCTGTACAATCTTCAATACTTTCATAAGCCAAGCTTCCTGTTGTTACCATCTCATCACCTGCATTCATACATAAACTTGCAGTTTGCACAAAATGTTCAACATTATCAACTGTTACTTCCCTTATCTATGCTTCAGACTGATTCTCTTATTTAACATCCACAAGAACTTCCTCTTGTGTTGTAACAGTTTCACAAGATTGCACATCCTCCTCAGTAAAACCTGTAATCACATCACAATTGTCAGCTACAAAAATACACGGTTTTACATTATCCAGCTGATCTAGATTTACCCAATAACTCAAGAAATCATCAATGATATTCTCTTCTGTTTCACCAATGGAAACCTCCTCTGCACCTGCAAACATACACAACTCATCAATTTTAAAATCACAAGACTTTTTAGTCTTGACTGCTTCCTCCAACATTTTCCTTTGAACATATCTGCATGTGGAATCTTCAAATTCCATCTCTGGCTCAAGAACTCTAAGTCCCTTTTTCAACAAGGCAATCACAATTTTCCTCAACCTCCTCTACAATTGTCGCCAAATCACTCTCTTTCCCTTCAGTGGAAAGAGGCATTTTCTACTCTGGTTTTTCTGCTCTTGCAGCCATTCTTCCAGTACTTGCAATTGTACCTTTATTACTGCAATCGTTCTTTCTCGAACTTCTATAGTCATCTCATCTCTGTGGCATTTTTATGAACCTCTTCTTCCTCTAGAAAAACTCCCTCTGCCTCTTGCATCACCTCCTATGGGTGCACGCTGGGTTGAGCTACTGCTAGCTCCTTCTTTAGGTGTTGTAGATCTTCCACTGCCACCTTGACTTCCTTTTCCTCTGAAATTCCCTCTCCCTCTGGTAAACTACTTCCTCATAATTTTCTCACTCACCATGAGTTGTACTAGCCTCTGCAACAACAATCTCTCTTGCTGCCACTTACCTCACCAAGCTCTCCTCACTCAGTCTTTTGGTAAGTACTGGTTCACTGCCTCTGGAACCTTTCGAGCACTCTCTCTGCTCTCTTCAGGCTATCTCTTCAACTCACCTTCTTATTCAGGACACTGCAATTGTCCTCTCTATTCAGCCTTTAGCTGAATGCCAGGTTCACTGCCATCATCTTCTCTGCAACCATAAACTTAAATCATAAATTTCAGATCAAAAAATCATCTCACCTTTAAGATCCTGGATGATCTTGTCTTCTTCCTGCAATCCTGTTCACTTTCAATTGTGTATGCTTGCATATCAAATTTAAAATTCATTCATCACACATTCAAAGAAACACACTTCAGTTTTCGACAAACCTTCTGTTCTCATTTAGAAAAAAACAAATATCTTCAAGAGAGAATTTTAGCTCTGATACCACCTGATGCAGGCTAGGGCCCGCAATACCCAGGATCTTCAAATGCTAACTATCACTAGCGTTCAATGTTTTTATGAAAGGTTTTAATATATTTTCTTAGATCGCAAAACTGCCTACGTAAATATATATTTACAATCATTCTTCATTACAGAAGCTCCAAATATAAATTGGCTTGTGGATGAAGCCCTGCTTCTTTCAACGCCCACTAAAACCAAGGAATCAACATAGCTATAAATGGATTTTACCCTCTCTGTGCACAAGAATCTCCGCTCCTTCCGATCCCATTAAGAAATCATATAAGAATCTGGTTGACATTCAGAACCTTTTCAGGCTGAATATCACCTGCACGCGCAGTTTCTCTGGCTTAAGACCAAGGTGTGGCTTTCTCTGGATTAAACGTTATTTTTCCTTGTTGAATTGAAATAGAGTGTGTTGCAATTATACATCCAAGAAGAATATGAAGATGGACGAAAACAGTTTCCATAAATCCATGATACAGTGCGTTATAGGTAGAGCCAATTTTCTTGTAAGAAGCCAGTCAATGCCATTTAATCCTTCCTCAATTTATATTCTATACTGTCAGTAGCATACTGTCTAATGCAATTCTTGATGTCCCATTGCGCTGCGATTGCTGAAGTGGTGGCGTATCTTAGTGCTTTCTGCAAGTTCACTTGATGGACAAACAACTCACCTTTGGTACCAATCTCAAAGTATTTCCGATAAGTAATGGAAATCGCTCTTTTTTTCACCTGTTATAAAGGCCCTAGTGCCAACACCATCAACCGATCTGAGATGAATGTCACGATTAAAATTCACATGCAGCTAGACTGTGTTACATATTCCTTAATCTCCTCCATAACTCTCTCCTGTTATGTAAAAATCTCGAGACTTGTACTCTGGAGACCTTTCCAACTAATTTAACAAAAAAGGGTAATTGTCCTCTACTGCAATTTCTATTCATGTAGAGCTTTATTCAACACTTTTACATATAAGATTAACACTCTCAAGGTTTCCAAAATCTTCATTCCACATAGTTTCTCTGAAAGCATCAACCATACCCGAGTATTGAAGTGGAGAACAGGAAGGCAATTCCAGCCTTTAAATAAACAGCATAATAACTACTCAATGCATCAATACATAGTAAAGCCAATCATAAAGTACATCCATACAATTTAACAAGATATCATCGATTTTTCTTCAGAACGCCAAGAGGAATTTTCATAATGATACTTCTGGCATCGCTCCTCTCTAATGAGAGCTTTAGCTGCCTCTTTATTTACAATTAAGGATAGGCCTTCTCGGTCCTTATCCAATACAAAAACATGCTTTACATAACGATTTAAAAATAAAAGCTTTAAAGCTCTACATGCAATGCATTCATCTGACAAAAATCATCTTGAGGCTTTATTCCATCTTTTCCTGTTTTAAAATAGAAAAGCCTCCTTATCACTTAATGATCCACATCCATTCCTTTTATGCCTAAAAGTTCTCCCTAGTTCCTATGTTCTCATTTATTTATTTTGAGAATATCTAATTAAATCACACTTAAAAGCCTAAATAGTAAACTGACTTAGAACTTAAGAAACTAATTCCAAAAATGCATGACCCCCTATGTCTACTATTTACAATGATTTCCCTTGGGCTAAATGCCCCTGCATCAGATCCACATATTTCTCAACCAATGGTGATACATAACCCTATCCTCCACGATCTCCTCCATGAGGTCCATGATCTTCTCCCTGAGGTCCATGATCTCCTCAAATTCGAATTTGAACATAGAGTGCCACATACAAATGCCTTGGAAGCTTCCTTTGTACCTACACATGTCAAATTTATCATTCCAATTGTTAGGTATAAGTATATGGATATTATTTTCTAAAGTTTAACCAAAAATTGATTAAAAATACTAAGAATTAATAATGTTTTGGAAAACACAATGGTAACTCTTATCACCCCAAGAAACTCACCTAGGTTGTATATCAGTGATGCTCAGGAACATTACAAATTCAACAAAATGTTGGATAAATGGTGAATGAATGAAAGAAATGTTGCATACTTAAGCCAGATAACCAATCCTACTATGATTGACCCCAGACATGGGTGAACACTCCCAGACTACAAGGATTTTAACCACCAATTACTCACAGTTTAAGGAAAAGGTGATAATGGAGAAGACTAACCACACTAGCAGATGCACACGACCCTGCGATGGCCGGCTGGAACTAGTTTAAAGATCTGTAAATCTAATGTTTAATACACAGACAGGATGACAACTCTCTATGCATTTAAACAATAGAAACCTGCAAGCAATTTAAATGAAACAACTAAATTCTAACATAGAGGTGGGATGACAGCCCCTCTACTGCTAAAAATCAATAGCACATCAACAACTGCAAAATAGGCACAGCCTGGAACAACAAGAAGAAGTGGAAAGTGAGCAAATGATCGTGAAAGAAGCTTGTATTAGTTGGAAATGAAGACCAGACGCTACAGGTTGCAAACAGTTATAGTCTCCAGAAGTTGATCCTTACAACATATCAACTTTCATCTAACACTCATCAACTGATTACATCGTTTTTCTCAGTATATATAGAGTTTTTTTACAAAAAATCCCTGCTAGGGTATGCGTGGAGGTGTCTTAGTGGATCACCAACCACATTTATAACTTGATATGGGTTTTCTGAATCATTTTGATTGTTTTAGTAGCCGAAGATGGCCTTCTACCATTCTGCTATACTTCTCGAGTAGGTTGAGTGGAATTCCATAACTGATAAATGTGGTGATCTGCTCGAGATTGGTCCGTTTTGTCCTTCGGCCATTCTGCTCTTGAATGTGGTAGCTGAAGTATTAACTGCAGAGAGTAATTGAATCACAAAAGTCTTCCTTTTTCGGGTGCACAGGGCTGCTAAAATACAAATATGTCATTGAAAATGGGCGATGGTCCGGTTATAGCTATTAACCGTTGGATGGCGAAGATGGACGGCGGAGATTGTCTTGCAGTGAAAGCTATGAAATATGGAAAATATACTAGCGGAGGCGGATGAGTGGACCATGAAATTTTATACAAAGGAATAGTGAGTCATATCAGGTCTAGCACCTGATATCACATCGGCAGAAGACATAAGGGGGAAGCCTTGATACAACTGTCGGATTGGGTGATTTGCGATTTGCGATCAGATCACATCGTGAAATCGCAATCGACAGAAGACACGATGAAACTTTAAGACACATATGGATGCGATTTGCGATAGCGATTATATCACATCGCATCTCAAAATCGCAACGTGGAGGGAGACAAAGGGTGGAACCAAAAACACACACATAGATGCAATATACTATAGCGATTAGATCACATTGCAATATCGCAGTGAAGAAAACACGCAACGTAATGGAGAAAGCAGGGAATGGAAGTCATGTGGCGCTACGAGGCAACAGGAAAATGTGCGATAGTGATTAAATAGCCCCACAACGGGAAGAAAACAGAAATAGTGGGATTATTAAGGGTATAATGGGCATGAAGGAAAAGGAAGAGAAGATTGCTGCAATCTGTCTTTCTTGAGCATAAACACGTGAGCAAGCTGATATTTGATCCTCCCAAAGGCTGAAGTATGTATCAGAGCTAACACTGGCTCCTTCTGGGGATGAGATCCTCCCTGTGAGGTCTCAAGAATCTGCAGACCAATGCCTTCATACAAAACGAACTTCAAAACACTTGCCTAGTGTCCATTGGGCATGGAGTCAACTGGATAAAAACAAAATATTTATAGCCTTTAAGGCCAAATACCTTAAACAACATAATCTTTCAAAAACCGCCCATTAACTGGGCCATCAAAAACTATTTCACCGCCCATACCTTTCAGCATGAAGGTGTTGTTCCCTTGAACTTGTGAAATGATGAAAGGCCTTGTCCGGAAAGCATCAAATTTCCCATGATTGCCTTTATTTTCCTTCAATACATCCCATTTCAGCACCAAGTCACCAATCTGAAAATTATTTCTTTTTGCCTTTTTATCAAAGGTTTCCTTGATGCTTCTCTGATGTGCTGCATCTTTTTCAACCAACTGTTCTCTAATTTGATGCAACTCTGTTAAATCAATGATTCTTCCTGCCATGTCTTCATCTTCTTCCTGCTCTGTTTGAAGGAATTTTTCCACAGGGAGAGTAAGCTGAATTGGAAATACGGCCTCAGTGCCATATACCAGTTTGAATGGAGAACTTCCCGTGGATCTCTTAATGGTCACTATGTCAACCCATAATGCGTACTTGAGCTTTGAATCCCAATTATTTTTATTGTCTTCTAACAACTTTTTAATTATCCTAATCAGGCTTTTGTTAAAAGATTCTGCTAGACCATTTCCTTGGGGATAATATGAGGTGGAATGAACATGTTTAATTCCTATTGAGTCACACATTTCCTCCAACTCCTTGGCCCTAAAGGTTGCAGCATTATCTGTGATTAGTTTATGTGGACATCCAAATCTGGTGAAGATATTTTCTATTAAAAACTTCATGACCACAGTATGATCGACTTTCCTTGTAGGGACTGCTTCAATCCACTTTGTAAAATAATCAGTGGCAACCAAAATCCACCTGTGCTGGCCACTGGAATGTGGGTTAATCTCTCCAATAAAATCCAAGCCCCACTTCTTAAAAGGTCCTTTTGCAATTATCGGTTTTAGAGGCAGGGACTTCAGCTGCTGCTTTCCTTCAAATCTTTGACACCTGTCACAAGACTTAACAAAAACAAATACATCAGAAAATAAAGTTGGCCAGTAGTACCCAGCTCTAAGAATTTTGTGGGTTGTAGTCTTCCAATAGTGGTGCCCTCCACACATGCTGGAATGAAATTGCTGCATAACTTCTTTTGATTGTTCTTTGTCCAAACACCTGAAAAATATTCCAGATGGATCCCTCCAGTAGAGCAGGGTATTATTGATGCAATATTTTGCTACCCTGAGTTTTAACGTTCTAACTTGACTTGTGCTTAAGCCCGAAGGGATTTCTAGCTTCAACAAAAAACTAATTATTGCAGCATACCAATTACATGAAGCTAGATTCTCGGCCACCGACTGTTTTTTCTTTGTTTCAGCTGCGCTTTTCTCTTCTTGTACTTGACCATATTCTGCAGTCGTGCCCAGGAGATCAATGTCTAAATGTCTGCAATTTTCTTCAGCCAACAACTTGGCAAGCCCCTGACCTCTTACGAGGTTCGTGGGCCTCAAGTCTATGTTAAACTCAATAATTTTTGTAATCCACTTAGCCCTTCTTCCATCAGCATCAGGTTGCATTAGGACATCGTTAATTGCAGCCGAAGGCACATATGCAATTATCTTTGAATGCAAGATATAAACTCTGAAAGATTTTAAGGATTTAATAAGAGCATACACCTGTTTTTCTATGATTTCATACCTTAGTTCAACATCCCTCAAATTCTTGCTGAAAAATGACATTGGGTGCTCTGAACCTTCTTCATCTTGCTGCAATAGAACGACTGCAATGGTATCCTCAGAGGCAAATGAAAATAGGTGAAACTCTTTATTATAGTCAGGACTTATTAATGTGGGAGCTTCCATAATAGCCTTCTTGATGGACTCAAAATATTTTCTTTCTGTTTCAGTCCATTTTACCTCTGCTCCTTTTCTCAACATGGAGGTAACATGCTTTACCAGCTCAGCAAAATTAGGAATGAACCTCCTTACAAAGTTAATTTTTCCTAGAAAGGACTGGATATCCTTGTTTGATCTAGGGACAGTCAAATCCTAAATTGCCTTGACTCTTTCTGGGTATATGCGAACACCTGCAGTAGACATAATATGTCCCAACAGCCTACCTTCTTCCAAAGAAAATTGAGATTTTTGGAATTCACTGAAATTCCAAACCTCCTGCACTTCAAAAACACTTTTTTCAAATGCAGCAAATGATCTTGATGGCTGCTAGAATAAACAATTATATCATCAAGGTAGATAAGCACAAATTTGTCCTCCTCTCCCGCAAATGCTATATCCATAGCTCTTTGAAAGGTAGCTCTAGCATTCATCAATCCAAATGGCATTTTGGCATACATGAAAGTGCCCCAAGGAGTGGTAAATGCAGTTTTTTCTTGGTCATCTGGGTGCACAACAATTTGATTAAAGCCTGAAAATCCATCTATAAAAGACATGACTTCAGCACCTGAGACCTTTTGTAGCAAATGCTCCATCTTTGGCAAAGGATAATTTTCTTTTATTGAGCATTTGTTCAAATTTCTAAAATCAACACACAGCCTGATTTCTCCATTCTTCTTCCTTAACACTACTAAATTAGCTACCCATTTAGAATACCTGAGAGGTACTATGATCTTGGCAGCCAGCATTTTTTTAATTTCTTTTTCTTTTTATGGAAGAAGCAGTGGGTTTATTGGCCCAGATTCTGTTTAAAAGGAACTGAATCTTTCACAAGAGGGATTTTGTGCTGAATTATGTGCTCATCATATGTTTTCAGATTGCTATATTCCCAAGCAAACACATCAGCAAATTGCCTCATTAATTTGCAGTATTTAGGACTTTGGTCAGTTGATAACTGAGTGGAAAAATTTATATATTTGGGCTGACCTGGACTTCCTATATCATGCTTACAAACTACAGATTGATGTTCTTTTTGAGAAGCCTTGTACGGCACATCATTTTGGTCAAATAGTCTTTCAAGAGGAATTAGACCTTTGGGAATATGATTACTAGGAAGTTGGACTATGTTATTTTTACCAAATTTATTCTAAGCTGATACTTGGGATTTTCTATCAAGGCATCGTTATCATGGTCAATTTGCATTTTGGAGAACTCATCAATGACTTGAAGGAAGCTATTCAACTCATCATCATCTTCAAAAACCTTCCAATGGTGGACATTATCAGGCAAGGAGGGTCTATATTTCATTTGTACTTTATAAACTAGTTTGGGAGGCAATGGAGGGATGAATAGACTAGCAGAAACAACAAGGGAATCAACAAGATGATTATGGGCTCTAGGAATATATGAAATACAGAAAGAATCAAAAGAATCTCTGATTCTCCATACCTCATCTCTGTATGCTTTTAGCCTTGGGTGCTTTGCTTGAAATGTTTTATTTACTTGCTGGATTATCAGATCAACATCTCCAAACACCTTCAGATTCTTGATTCCTCTATCTTTTGCTGCATTAAGGCCCAACAACAGTGCCTCATATTCTGCTATATTGTTGGTCACTTGAAAAACTAGCTTAAAAGACAGTTGAATGCTTTCTTATTAAGGAGATACTAGCACTACCCCTGCTACTGTTGTCTCCCTAGAATAGGCTCCATCAAAGAACATCTCCCAAACCTAACTTCCTTGCTCTTTATCGACCTTAAGAATTGGTTTCCTGAGTAGCATCTCGGCCTTATGAGATTCTTCTATTTGGAGAATGCATGCTCCAAAATCAATGTCCACTGCATATATGGGATGATTTGTATGATTCTTTTCATCACTAATAATATATGCCAGTTGTGCTTCTCTGTATAATCTCTTGTGTTCTCCTCCAAAAACTGGGACAGTGGCATAAGATAGATCATTCTGTAATGTCCCACCTAAACTCTTAATCCATCCTTTGGACAATAGCATGCCAAACTTGGGAGGCACATCTGCTACCACAATATCCATCATTATTCAGGCAGCTGAGTCAAGGTAATAGCCAGATCTTTAATCAATCCAAGGCATTTCACCTTCCTTGAATAAAAAGAAAATAAATCATGATAGGGTCTAGTGATATCAAGGCCTAACTCTTCCATGACAGCTTTAGGCATTAGATTATGGCTGGCCCCAGTGTCTAGCAGGAAATTGTGGAGGATTTTGTCATGAATGGTCAATGAGACATAAAAAGATGGAGAATTATTATCAGCAGGCTCAACCATGGGGCTGAGCACAATGGTAGGTTTGTCATCTTGCAAATTAACAGAGTCAGTGGAGGTTGGTTTGGTTTCTAGCTCAAAGGCCTCAAGGATAGGCTTTCTAAATACTTCACTCTTTACAAGTTCTAACAAAGGCACAGATATTTTTAATTTCTGGAATTCTGCTTCAAAGCTGAAAGGGGAAGGTGACTTATCAGGACCTCTTACCTCTTGAACTGGAGCTTTGAGGATGACTGGATCAGCTGCTAGTCTACTCTGCTTGATATTCTGGGAATATGTTTGGACAACAGCTCTTCGTGCAGCATTTTCTTTGACATTCTTTTCATTTGACCTCAGATTATATCTCTGTTGGTCACTAGCTTGTAGAACATCTCCTCTGTCCCACTCCTTATTGTTTTGCTCTTGCAGCAATGCTTCTTCATATTCGGCCAATGTCAAAAATGTAGCGCTGCCTTTATCTTCCATGCAGTGAATTTCATCCTCATCCTTTTCAAATTTCTCTTCCTCCATGACTACATTTTGGAAGGGAACTTTAACTTTCTAATCCTTCTTTAATTCTTCACCCCTATGCATTATTTGCAACTGCTCATTTGCTCTTCTGAAAGGATTCTGATTTCTTGGAGCAAATGTGTTTTGTCGCCTTGTTTTCCCTGAATTCTGCTCAACTTTTAGCTTAGAAATTTCAACAGCCAATGACTCTATCATCTTGGTCATTTTATCTAATTTAGGTTCTGAGGTTGAGGCAGAGGAAGAAGAAGCCTCGCCTCTCTGCCTTCTTTTGTCAATTTGACTCTTTAGCTTGTCTGCTGCCATAATATTTGATTCCACTTCTAGGGATGCAGCTTGCATATCAGCCAGAGTGGCACATCTTCTGTCCCTCAACAACAAGCAAAAATCAGAGTCAAAAGCATTGGCATATGTGAGTTTGGCAGTTGTGGGGGTAGGCTTTACCTTAGCTAGTATTTTACTATACATCCTATTAAATCTTTTATTAAAGTCAGGCAAAGACTCACCCTTTTCTCTTTTCAAGTTTCCAAACTCAGTATGATAATACAACAAGTTCTTTTTATCTCCCCATTGCTTCAAAAATGCATCATCTAATGCCTCAATAACTATTATTGATCTCTGGGGCAATTCTCTAAACCACTTCCTAGCCTCTCCATCAAGGCTATGGACAAAAACTCTCATCCATACATCATTTTAACTTATATCCAAATTATCAGTGTAACTGTAAAAAGCTTCGAGGTGTTCTTCTACTGTTACTCCATCTGTACCAATAAATTTAGGCACATATTTCTGATATTCTCCCACAGACATAGGATATAAAGGCACAGGCAACACCAACGGTCCGTATCTAGCAGCTACAATTCTTTCTATTCTCGTAGGTGTTTGTTGTCCTGCCATGATTTGAGTATTTGGAAGAATGCTAGCAGATGGAGTAGGAAGCAATGTGATGGATGGCAATGAATACGGGATGTTTTGGACTGAATGGGAATCTTTCTTTGGACTGATATTCAAAGGGAAACTAAACAAACAAGGGGCTGAACTAATCTCTAAAAGTTTCTGCTTATTAACAGTGCTGACTTGCAAGTCTTCAAGTTGTAATTCTTCAGCTACAATTCTATCTTTCAGAGATGAATTAGATTTCTTAGGCTTACCTGATCCTGATGCCCCTTTCTGTGATTCTTTTTTCGCTTTGACAATCCTCTCAGGGTCAGGCAATGGTTCAGTTGGAGATTTCTAAGGATTTCTTCGAGTATGCCTCACGAACTGAGCCAGAACTTCAATGTGGAGTCGCCAAAGGTTGGCCTTCCTCTAGTGGAGTCGCTAGATAGATGATTATAGCCAAATATATGTTCAAACCTTGTCTGTCATCAAGGCTTGAAGCTGTTTCATTCTCCCAGGGAAGCTGAGCTTCGATTCTCCTCTCCCCGAAAACGACGCCAATTAATGTTATCACCCCAAGAAACTCACCTAGGTTGTATATCAGTGATGCTCGGGAACATTACAAATTCAACAAAATGTTGGATAAATGGTGAATGAATGAAAGAAATGCTGCATACTCAAGCTAGATAACCAATCCTACTATGATTGACCCCAGACATGGGTGAACACTCCCAGACTACAAGGCTTTTAACCACCAATTACTCACAGGTTAAGGAAAATGTGATAATGGAGAAGACTGACCACATCAGCAGATGCACAGGACCCTGCAATGGCTGGCTGCAACCAGTTTAAAGATCTGTAAATCTAATATTTAATACACAGACAAGATGACAACTCTCTATGCATTTAAACAATAGAAACATGCAAGCAATTTAAATGAAACAGCTAAATTCTAACATAGAGGTGGGATGACAGCCCCTCTACTGCTAAAAATCAATAGCACATCAACAACTGCAAAACAGGCACGGCCTGGAACAACAAGAAGAAGTGGAGAGTGAGAAAATGACAACAAAAGAAGCTTGTATTAGTTGGAAATGAAGACCAGATGCTGCAGGTTGCATAACAATTACAGTCTCCAGAAGTTGAGCCTTACAACATATCAACTCTCATCTAACACTCATCAACTGATTACATCATTTTTCTCAGTATATATAGAGTTTGTTTACAAAAAATCCCTACTAGGGTATGCGTGGAGGTGTCTTGATGGATCACCAACCACATTTATAACTTGATATGGGTTTTCTAAATCATTCTGATTGTTTTAATAGCCGAAGATGGCCTTCTGCTATTTTGATGTTCTTCTCGAGCAGGTTGAGTGGAATTCCATAACTGATAAATGTGCTAATCTGCTCGAGGCTGGTCCTTTTTGTCCTTCGTCCATTCTACTCTTGAATGTGGTAGCTGAAGTATTAACTGCAGAGAGTAATTGGATCACATAAGTCTTCCTTTTTCGGGCACACAAGGCTGCTAAAATACAAATATGTCATTGAAAATGGGCGATGGGATGGTTATAGCTATTAACCGTTGGATGGCGAAGATGGACGGCGGAGATTGTCTTGCAGTGAAAGCTATGAAATATGGCAAATATACTATCGGAGGCGGACGAGTGGACATGATATTTTATACAAAGGAATAGTGAGTCATATCGGGTCCAGCACCTGATATCACATCGGCAGAAGACATAAGGGGGAAGCCTTAATACAACTGTTGGATTGGGCAATTTGCGATTTGCGATCAGATCACATCACGAAATCACAATCGGTAGAAGACACAGTGAAACTTTAAGACACATATGGATGCAATTTCCGATAGCGATTATATCACATCGCATCGCAAAGTTGCAACGCGGAGGGAGACAAAGGGCGGAACCAAAAACAGACACATAGATGCGATGTGCGATAGCGATTAAATAGCACCGCAACAGGAAGAAAACAGAAATAACGGGATTATTAAGAGTATAATGGGCATGAAGGAAAAGGAAGATAAGACTACTGTGATCTATCTTTCCTGAGCATAAACACGTGACCAAGCTGATATTTGATCCTCCCAAAGGCTGAAGTATGTAGCAGAGCTAACAGTAACCCTTTTAATGATGAAAGTGAAGCTGATGTGGCGAAATGGTGGTCGAATAGAGGTGAGAAAATGTGTGAATGGAGTGAAAGTGGATGTATTTTAAGGATAATTCTTAGGCCCAACATGGGTTAAGTAAGGAACTCAAAGTAATTTGCATGGAAAATCAATACATCCTGAGAAACTAGACCCTGTGCGAAATATTTGACTAGGGTAGAGGAGCTAGAGTGCTACAATTCTATCGCCAAGTCTTGTCACCATGACAAACACCCTCCAAAATGTTGATTTTTGAGTAGCTTGGGAGTTACTCCAAGCCCTAGGGTTTAGTGTCTAGAGGGAAAGGTGCCACAAGAGTCACTTATGGGCTTGAAACCCAATCTTGGGGTTTTGTACCCATCGAGATTCAAGCCAAAACTATTCGGAGTTTGAGCATGATAAAAATTGAGGTGATAGAGGATGGCACGACGAATCCAACTCTTCGAATATCACTGAAATCAAAGCTCTAAAAAGTAATTTATTAATTTTGAATTTCACTGTTGCATTTTAGTCAAGTTGTCCTTATGATTAGAAGGCTAATGGCAAGTTGTCAAACCCATATTGATGCCTTGTGAAGCCCTCCTTCAAGTGTATAAATAAGAGGTGAAATGGAGTCATTTTAGCATCCATCTAAGTGCACATTACATAGAGAAAAACTACAAAATCATAGTTGTAGCCAAGGAAGGAGAAACAAGGTCGAATTTAGGAAATCATTAGGATCGTTTGTTGGGCCGAGAATTAAGGCAAGGGATCCACTGCTTTAGGGAAACGTCTGGGTGGACAAGAGTGGTTTTTGGTGGCTGTAATATCTTCTGAACATGGTCGTCGGTCTGTTTTGTGGTGAGGGTATTCCACAATCCTAAATCATAGTGGGTGAGAAGGTTGCATAACATATCAGAGGGATGAAAACAAGCCTATATGCCAACGTAGAACAACAAGTATCACAAGAAGAGTATGTTGTAGCTATGGGGGACTATTAGCAGGTGAAATTATGGGTCAACAATGAGTTGTTAATTTCCCTAACTAGTCAACGTCACCTACAATAGAGAAACCCCATATCTCAAGGTATGTTGATGTTGTTTCAGTGTTGAAATTATGCTAGGTGGAGAAGTTGTCCAAGTGTGGACAATTTGGGTAGCTTGTGGAAGTCAAAGAGGAGGGGTAGACTTGATGGTTTGATGCACTGACCAAGTGACATATTCTATAATGAGGATCAGTTTGGATCAGTTGATAAGTAGCCTATGGGAGAAATTTGTTGGGGTTTTCTTGGGTGTGAATAAATCCCAACTAGGAGCATATTTGATAGTGACGAGTTGGGAGACATTTTTTTGGTGGAGGGAAACATGATGTGTAATATTCTTAATTAGCTATGGCTAATTGGAATATTCGATTTCGTTCGATTTTTGCCTTCTATAGTTATTTGTAAGTAAAAAGTGAGGAAGGGGGAACCTAACTCACTTTAGAATAAAAAGTCACTTCCTAGGTAGCACAACATTGTGACTTAAGGGGGAACCAAGGGGGCCAAAGGGGGATGCAGAAATGGGGCCCACGCAGACACATGGAGGAACTGCACAGGAGGGAAGGAACACATGGCAAAGAGGGAATCACATAGGAGAAAGTGAGCCTAGGGATTGTGAGAGGTAGAGGCTATAAAATAGAGAGGAACCCTCTCATTTGGGATCATTCCGGTTATGAGCATTTGTGATAGTCATTTCGACTTAGAGCACGTTGGTTGTTTAGCTAGTCTGCAGCACTGTTTAGTGCATTGAGAGTCTTCGTTTGAAGATCTCACCCTTAGCCCCAGGGGATTTCGAGTGCCTGCTCGGGCAAGGTATTTCCATTGGCATTGCAGCAATAGTTTCATCAACATTTCAGCAATAGTTTCATTAGCATTTCAGCAGCAGTTTCATCAACGTCTTTGAGAAACTGCGCAGAACTCCAAGCGGGTGATTTTCGGGGGTCAACCATTTTAGAAAAGCTTTCTGGGTTTTTCTGCGTTTTTTGAGTAGAGTCTGATTCCAGAGTTTTAGTCTTTTCTGAGGAGGGTATCAGCCCCAAATCCTCATTCTATTTCCAGCAGCAACAACAACACGACAATTTTCTACCAGCTGGGACGCAGATCAGTGTGAGGCCATTCCAGGAAATATTTTTGGGTTTTTTTTGGGTTTATTGAGTAGAGCTTGAATCCAGAGTTTTAGCTTTTTCTGACGAGAGGAGCAACCCCAAATCATCATTTGTTTTCTAGTAGTAGCAACAACATAACAACAACATCCACACAGAGAGGCCATTCTTGTCATTCTGAGAGTATTTCTTCACTTGCCTTGTGCAAGTAGTGGTGCCATCTATCTAATCACCTCTTGTACTCATTTATTGCTCAGTATAATAAAATGGCTTAGCATTTCTCACTGCATTTCTTGTGTATCTGCTTATATTTCCAGTTTACATTATTATATGTTGTTCCACTATTATTTTATCAGTTCTGGGTTATTATATCATTTTCACATATTTGGTTGGAGTTTTTGCTAGGGTTTTGAGGAATATTCTAGGTTAGGAATATTAGAGTGGTATCAGAGCATAGATCTAGCTCAGCCTGTGGAGCTAGCAATCTATGACATCAAGGAAAAAACCCTATATCTGTTACAGAGGTTAGATATATAGAGAGACTGGGTGTAGGTTGGAGAATACCTATAGAGAGGGAGATTGTGTTCCTGTGGCAGACGCAGAACAAGAGGAACCTATGGTAGATGCAGAACATAAAGAGCCAATAGTGGACATAGAGCAGATGGTAGATGAGGACAGGAAGAGATTTGCGGATATGCTCCTCAAATCAGTGCAGGATTTGTCGAGGTAGATTGAGGTGATGGGGTAGAGATTCATGGCAGTAGAGGCCAGATAGTGGGAGAGCTCATGAGTTTTTCATATTGGTGAGGGATCAGGTGCATCCCATCACTTTCTAGAGCAATGTGACACTACGCAGCAGGGGGCCTCAGATGCTCATGCATGCTTTACCATACGCACCTTCTTAGGAGCAGACACGGGGGCCACAGCCCAGTAGGAGGCAGAGCCTCTGCATATGGGCGATTATTTTGTAGAGTACCAGGCCTATGGGCAGGAGTTTAAGGAAGCCCTCTCATTTAGAGATTTTGTTAAGCTCCAGTGGGATAGCAAACCCTGCGATCATCATAGAGGGTACCGACATTACCATGATGGCGACACCCACTATGCTGTGAGAAGATTCCACTTGCCTACATTTGATGGCTCATCAAACAGTTCAGCAAAGTCTTGGGTGGAGAAGTTGGACATTTATTTCCGGCTTAACTAGATGTCAGAGGCAGAGGCCACCAAGTTGGCAACATTGCATTTGGACAGCGAGGCCCAAGATTGGTGGTTTCATGGGATGGTTACAATGGGGCACTCCATAGTGACATCATATGCCAAGTTTACCAGGAGACTCATGGAGCGATTTGATCGAAGGGATCTAGAGTAGCATTTCATTGAGTTGATGAGGCTCAAATAGACAGGGAACCCAAAGACCTACATTTTAGATTTCTTGAGGGTCTCCGTGATGGTGCCAGACCTCTCCATAGCACGGAGGGTCTACATGTATGTTGAGGTGCTAGCAGAGCCACTTTGGGGTCTAGTCCAATCCACTAGACCAGCTACACTCCAGGATGCTATTAGCAGGACCCAGGACTTACAGCATGTCTTACCCAGGACCCGAACACCTTACCCCGAGAGATAGAATTTCTAGTCTAAGGGGAAGGATGTGAGGATTCCACCTCCAAAGGGGAATCTAGGACAAGTACAGCTTGACGATGATGCCAGGAGGGAGCTGAAGAAGAAGCAGTTGTGCTTCACTTGTCAGGAGCCATGGGCACCAGGACATAGATGTGCTACTGGTAAAGCACATTTTATTGAGGTCTTCTCTGAGAGCAGTGGAGAAGAGGATGACGAGGAGGATGTGGAGGCAGGAGATAGTCATGTCATATAGGGACCTTTGCCACCTCCACCACCAACAGCAGGTGGTGCATCTTTTGCACCCACCGGAGGGGCCCTTGTAGGATTGCGGGGAGTTTCCAAGTATCTGACGCTACGTGTATGAGGGACAATATGTGGCCAACACGTATCAGTCTTGGTTGATAGTGGGGCAACCCACAACTTCATCGATGCCCAAATGGTTGAGTGGAGAGGTATACAGACAGAGAGCTTTGATGGGTTTTCAGTCTTGGTCCCAGGAGATCGGACCATGATGTGTGCTCGTTATGTTCCAGAGCTTTAAGTGACGATGGGCACCTACACATTGACTGACCACTTTTTCATGGTTGATATTCCAGACACCAACATGATACTGGGTGTTCAATGGCTTATCACTCTAGGGAAGACCACGACAGATTGGAAGACCCTGGAGATGGAGTGGGATGATGAGAAGACAGGGAGGCATGAGAAGATATGGGGATAGCACACATATCCACCTCAGACTGTCTCGGCTCATCCGATGGAGGTAGTCTTCCGAAAGGGAGACATAGAGTGGGCAGTGGAGCTGCGTGTATCAGAGGTAGGAACTATAGGGTAGACGGTACACCTAGAGATACAATCTATCCTTGATCGGTATGCCATAGTGTTTGGAGAGATTCCACCAAGACAGCCAGCAGATCGGGGGTTTGAGCACACCATCGAGCTTGACCAGGGCATACAGGCCATGATTACCACCACCTATAGGCACCCCAAGGCCTATCGGGATGAGATTGAGTGGGCTATCCAAGAGTTGCTTGCATTGCTAGATTTCATGCAACCATTTGTTTTGGAGTGTGATGCATCGAGAGAGGGGACCGAGTCAGTATTGATGCAGGGAGGTCACCCTATAGCATTTGAGAGCTGGAAGCTCCTTTCGCATGAGAGGTTGTATTCCATATATGATAAGGAGATGTTGGCGATCATGCATGCATTGGCTAAGTACCGATAATATTTGGTAGGCAACAGGTTCAAGGTGAGGACTGATCACAACAACCTCAAGTTCTTTTTGGAGTAGAAGCAGCTATAGGAGAGGCAGTAGAAGTGAATCAGTAAGATCCAAGCATATGAATTTGACATTGAGTATGTCAAAGGTAAGAACAACGTGGTAGCCAATGCCCTTTCACGTAGACCAGCCACGTCATCTCTTATCAGCTTGGATACAGATTGGAGGGCTTGACTCTTAGTAGAGTACTCCAAGGACAGATTTGCATGTGAGGTTCTGGATGGGTAGGTGGCAGATAATGAGTATAGGGTGGTCAATGAGATTATCTACTACAGGGACCAGATCTTCTTGACTGAGCGGTCTCAGCTCAAGAAGAAGATACTCCAGGCATCACATGATTCCCCATTGGCAGGACATCAGGGTTTTACCAAAACCTACAGGGCCATTAGGGAGAGGTTCTCATGGAAGGGCCTCAAGGAGGGCGTACTCCAACACATCCGAGAGTGTGATGTTTGCCAAAGGAACAAGGGAGAGATGAGCCATCCCATAGGATTATTCCAGCCTCTTCCCATTCCGGAGGGGAAATGGGAGAGTATTTTGATGGATTTCATCACAGGGTTGCCCATGGTATAGGGCAAGGATTGTATCTTTGTCATCATTGATCGACTGACGAAGTACACACATTTCTTTTCCATATCTGCACACTATACAGTAGCATAGGTGGCCGAGCTATTCTTCAGGGATATCTTCAGGCTACATGGTCTTCCTAAGACCATCGTCAGTGACAGGGACAGTTGTTTCATGGACGGGTTTTGGCAGGATCTTTTCTGATTGGTGGGGACGGAGTTGACACCAAGTACCAACTATCACCCATAGACAGACGGATAGACGGAGATAGTTAACAAGTGGACGGAGGGCTACTTGCGTAACTAGGTCAGTGGGAAGCAACGAGCATGGTTGAAGTGGCTGCATCTGGGGGAGTAATGCTACAATACTTCGCATCACATGTCCATTGGTATGTCACCATTCTATGCCTTATATAGGTATCATCCTTTATCTTTTTTCGACATGATGTTTGGTGATAGTAGGGCTCCTAGAGCCAAGATTTGGATCCAATAGAGTTAGGATATCCTCCGAGCTCTCAAGGATAACATGGCTACAACACAGAACCATCAGAAGCTGTATGCCAACAGGGGTCGGGTGGAGAGGTAATTCACGGTAGGGGACATGGTCTACCTATGACTACAGTCATACTGATAGTCATCACTAAAGCAGAAGGGGGATGAGAAGCTCAAGCCCCGCTTTTATGGGCCATACAAGGTGATACGCAGGATTGGACAGGTTGCATATGAGTTGGAGCTGCCCCAAGGCAGCAAGATTCATAACATTTTTCATGTATCATGCCTAAAGAGGGCATTGGGGAAGCAGGTGACTATGACGGATGAGCTACCACCCATGGATGATGAGGGGCATTTGGTATTGTAGCTGGAGGCTATCATTGACTCTAGGGAGAGACGGTTGCGGAGCAGGACGGTCCGGGAATTCTTGGTGAGGTGGAAGAGAATTTACCCGGATGAGGATGCCACTTGGGAGAGTGAGGAGATCTTACAGCATCCATCACTTTAGTTGCTTGAGGACAAGCAACATTTTGCCGGGGGAGACTGTAATATTCCTAATTAGCTATGGCTAATTGGAATATTCGATTTTGTTCGATTTTTGCCTTCTGTAGTTATTTGCAAATAAAAAGTGAGGAAGGGGGAACATAACTCACTTTAGAATAAAAAGTCACTTCCTAGGTAGTACAACATTGTGACTTAAGGGGGAACCAAGGGGACCAAAGGGGGATGCAGAAATGGGGCCCACGCAGACACATGGAGGGACTGTGCAGGAGGGAAGGAACACATGGCAAGGAGGGGATTACACAGGAGAAAGTGAGCCTAGGGATTGTGAGAGGCAAAGGCTATAAAATAGAGAGGAACCCCCTCATTTGGGATCATTCTAGTTATGAGCATTTGTGATAGTCATTTTGACTTAGAGCACGCTCGTTGTTTAGCTAGTCTGCAGCATTATTTAGTGCACTGAGTGTCTCCGTTTAGAGATCTCACCCTTAGCCCCGGGGGACTTCAAGTGCCTGCTTGGGCAAGGTATTTCCATTGGCATTCCACAAGCAGTTTCATCAGCATTTCAGCAGCAGTTTCATCAGCATTTTAGCAGCAGTTTCATCAACGTCTTTGACGAACTGCGTAGAACCCCAAGGGGGTGATTTTTGAGGGTTGGCCATTCCAGAAAATCTTTCTGGGCTTTTCTGGGTTCTTTGAGTAGAGTCTGATTCCAGAGTTCCAACCTTTTCTGAGGAGGGGAGCAACCCCAAATCCTCATTTGATTTCCAGTAGTAGCAGTAGCACAACAATTTTCTAGTAGCTGGGACGCAGATCAGTGTGAGGCCATTCAAGGAAATCTTTCTGGGTTTTTCTAGGTTTCTTGAGTAGAGATCGAATCCAGAGTTTCATCTTTTTCCAAGGAGGGGAGCAGCCCCAAATCATCATTTGTTTTATAGTAGTAGCAACAACATAACAACAGTGTCCACGCAGAGAGGCCATTCTTGTCATTCTGAGAGTATTTCTTCACTTTCCTTGTGAAATTCATGGTGCCATCTATCTAGTCACCTCTTATACTCATTTATTACTCAGTATAATAAAATGGCTTAGCATTTCTGACTACATTTCTTGTGTATCTGCTTATATTTCTAGTTTACATTATTATATGTTGTTCCACTGTTATTTTATCACTTCTACGTTATTATATCGTTTGCACATATTTGGTTGGAGTTTTTGTTGGTGTTTTGAGGAATATTTTGGGTTAGGAATATTACATGATGGCTACCCAAAGTAGCCCTAGATGAGCAATCTTAAAGTGACGAAGAGAGACGAATATTGGGTGAAGGTTGGCGGCTAAAGTGTAGCACTTTGATGGAAAAAAGAGACTGCTAGATTGGAAAATTGCAGCTCAAGTATTAGCTAGCCTAGAGAGAAGATTGGATCAACCCATGTACATGTAGTAAAAACTACTTGTAGCAGTGTTAGGTGGCAACCCTCTTGTAATTTTTATGTGTTTTCCTTTGAAGGACAACGGGGTAGCTAGAGAGCAGTGACACAGAGTTTGCACAACATATTTGTCATTGTATCTTGTATTCCAAATACTATTATATTATTAAGATTGGTTTAATGTAACAAACATTGGGTTATACATTATTTTATAATATTTGTTAAAACTTGTGTATACTTTTGCATATGTGATTTAATGCTTTATATTTTCTGCTGCGCAAATTAGTTCTTGTTGAGATTCTTAGTTTTGTAGCATTACAGATTCTAAGATTCTAACCTAGACCCAAGATCGTGGAAACTCAACACAAAATTTGACCTACACTTGAATTTTGGAGCTTACTATGGATCTTACGATCATTTGTTCCATCATCACTTTATGGTTGCTCAATAAGTGTCAAAGTCAGCTTATCACACAGGCTCAGTCTATAGTAAGTTCATGATCACACCCCTTATGAAGGCTTGAATAGGCATAATACATTTCCATCAAGACAATTCATGTTCCATGTTCAAGCTATGTCGATAGTCAATGCACACTTTCATTGACATTCTCTCAATTTTGGTTGGGATTGTTCTTTTATTTCAGTGAGCTTTTCCAACTGTCGCTATTGCACACCATCGCTCTCCCAAGTATCACTTTCATGTTTACCACTGTCTCCTTTTCTTTTTTCCACTTTAATAAGTGTTATTTTCATGCTATCTTTCTTATGGCATGTTTCACATTCAATATCGTTCAAGTTTTGCAAGTGTCATTTGCACTTTCCTCTTGTTGTCGCAAGTGTTGTCTTTTAGTATGACAAGAGTCGTATATTGCACAAATGTAGTTTTGGTTTGTTTTTAAGGGGTAACCTTGCTGCTAATGAGTCATTCTTAACATGTATACACATATTGTACTAATTCCAAAAGTTTCAACCATTGTTGCACAAGTGTCATCACTATTATCAAAAAGTGTACCTTTAGTGTCGCACTTGGGAAATGTTGTTGCAATTTCTTTGCATTGAGGAAAGTATGTTTTTCGAGTGTTCTGAGTGATCAATACTCAATCTTGATCCCTTGAACCCCTCAACTACACAATCTCCCAATTTTTTCTCCTGCCAAAACTGCGAATTGGGAAAATCCAAGCCTTAAGCCTTAACCTTGAGCTCTTGAGCCCGTCAACTGCGCAGTCACCTAGCCTGGCCTCTCAAAACTAAGCATTGGGAAACTTCAAGGCTTAATCCATAATATTGATCTCCTCAGACCCTCAATTGTGCAGTCCCTTAAGTTTTCACTTTCAAAACTATGCATTGGGAAACGTCAAGCCTCAAGCCCCGGAGTTGAGCTCTTGAACCCCTCAATTATGCATTCCTTTGACCCTAACTATCCCAAACTACACATTACATAGTCTCAAGCCTCTATACTAGGCCTTGGCCTCTAGAACTATGTAATCCATGAGTCAATCACTCAATTAGTCACATCATTCTAGCCCTAACAAGTGATTTCATAAAACATATTAGGTTAGGATTTTTTGGACTGATGTTGTCTTGTCATGAGTGGTTTTCAGTTGCAAGTACTCTATCTTATCATGACAGGATGCTATTGGAGGAAAAGGAGAAGGATACCTTGTTGTAATACACCTTTGTAGGTTCAATGACAAGTGGATCAATCAAGAAAGACAAAGGGAGACCATATTACGACAACAACTAGAAACTAAGATCACATTGAAGGCTCCCTACTTTCAAGCCTTATGGAGGAGGAAGAAGAAGAACATGTTCCATATTTTAGGAGCCACAAAGAAATCCAGAACAAAGAATGACTTGTTATTGACACATCATCATGCAATCCATGTTATCAGTGTCATGTCATGTCCTGTCATGAGTCATCATTTGCTACATCATTTTTAGAATATGTAAATTCAATATTGGATAAATATGATGTAAGGAAGTCCAAGAGACATGTATAGAGTGTGAAAAGTCATGTAGGATTCAAAAGGTCATAGAGAAGTCAAACAATCATGAGGGTAGTCCAAGAGTCACAAAGGAGGTGAACAATCAACCCAGTCATTATATATAAACCCTCATAACTCATGCAAAGGAGTTTTCACCTAGGATCCTCCCAATGAGAATTAGAGAGGAAGATAGTTCTTTTGGATGAGCAAGTGACTGTTATAATGCTCCACTAGTGGGACTAGTGGTGTTCACAGTCTTGATATATGTTCTATTTTTTTCTTAACTCAGAAAGTCGTTGATCCAACACACTTTCATGCATATGTCGTAAATATTGTAAGACTATTCTTTGAATGTTTGCAATGTATGTCATGTTCATATGTAGTATGGAAATTAAACTATTTTAGTGGATTTGGTAGTTATCTTGTTGAAGGTGTGTTGTAAGTGTTTTAACAATCATTTCTTCTATGTGAATTGCTTCACTAGTTTTCTAATGATTCATTTACATGTATATGCTCGTGTGTCTTTTCTAGTTTAGTATGATTAGTTATCTTTACGACACTCACTTTTCCCTCCCCTTTTGGTAGAAGAACCCTGATACATTACGCAGGTGAACATTCCAGAAGGCATATTCACTTGCTAATCTGAAATTACATGTGTATTACTCTATTGTGTTGAACATTGTAGCCAAGGAATATCTATAAGAATATATGGCAGTCGGGCCTTAGTTCTGGAAAGGCTCCTAACGCAAACAGAGCGAAGCATAATTGGGACTTTTGATTGAGGGGAATGCCTTGGTGTTGGGATTATGATACAAGTGTTTTCCTTAATGGCAACTCACTCACAGGTCAATTTAGTTTTGGTAAAAAGAGACTCACAGTACAATAGGTATATTCAAAGGTAACAGGGTAGTGGTACAGAAGAATAGGAAGATGGAACTAAGGTCTACTGATCAGAATAAAGAAGGTAGAGGAAAATGTTGATGTAAAGGAGTTTAAGAAGTAGACACAAGTCCACTTAGTCAAAACAACGTATACACGTTGGTCCACAGAACAAAAAGAGCGTATACGTATACACGCACTCCCACAAGAGGAAAACACATACATGTTGGAAAACCAAGGAACATCTATTTTTGTGTACCAGGAGGAAAAGCATGTATGTGTATTTTTGTGTACCAGGAGCATCTAGTCTGAAAAAATATGAAACGTGGTCCCTGGAGGAAGACAGGAGGTTGTAGCCTTCTGTAGGCCGGTGCTTCTGTACTAGTAATCACATTGGCTAGTATAAGAGCTAAGGGGTTACAACTCCCTTCCAATAGAAGCCGGAAAATGAGAGAAGGTTGTCGCCTTCTGCAGGTGGATGCCTATGTACTAGTATGAGTCTGCACCAGTGCAAGATTGTAAACAAATTTTCTTATTATTAAAAGAAGACAGAGATGACTACAATAGGTGGCTTTCACCCACATTGGGTTTCCACCTTAAATATTGTTGTTCATATGTGTTTCTTATGTGTGATACTTGTTTTTTTTTACTGCACTGTTTAATACGTTACTCATGCAGTGGTTAAATATCAACACAATATAAATTGTCTAGATCACAAGTTCTCTCAGTATACGTTGGTTTCTCTAATCATAGTTACGTGTACAAGCTAGTTCACTTCATAGAAGTAGCATATATAAATAAATTTTGGAAATAAAACTATTGATATGATAATAATGATTCACACCCCCCCCCCCCCCCTCTTTCAGTATTATTTCCAACAATTGGTATCATAGAAAGTCCTTCAGAAGAAGCTTGATCGCTTGGAGGTAGATCTTTCAAGATGAATAATCACGAAGGAATGGGATCCATCAGACCACAAATCATCAATGGGAGCAACTTAGTTTATTGGAAAATAAGAACCAGAGCCTATCTACAATCGCTTGGAGCAGACGTTTTGGAAATTGTGGGAGGAGGTTATCAATTCCCAATAGCAATTCCTATAGACTATGTAGGTAAGAAGTTATACGAAACCAATGCCAAAGAAGTCAACACATTATTGGGAAGTCTGTCAGAATCAAAATTTGTCAAAGTCATGCAGCTCAAGACAGCCAAAGAGATATGGGACAAAATAATTCAGAGCTATGAAGGAGACTCTCAGGTAAAACGAGCTAAGCTTCAAACTCTTAGAATTCAATATGAAACTCTTAAGATGCATAGTGATGAGAGTATTTGTAGTTACTTTTTACACATGGATGAGATTGTTAATTATATGACGAATCTGGGTGAAGAGATAAAGGAAGTTACTTTAGTTGAGGAAATTTTGAGATCCCTGTCTCCTAAATTTGAGTCAAAAGTGTCTGCCATAGAACAAAAATAGGATCTTCAGACTATCACTATGACTCAACTTCATGGAATCCTAACTACCTTTGAAATGAGAAAAGGAGGTTGATCAGATATGAGAGAAGCCACATTTAAAGCATCAACATAGGGAAAAGAAAATGAAGAGCACCATGAATCAGGACACATTTCAGAAGAAGAAGATGAAGTAAATTTTGTCAAGAAGCTTCAACGAGGTTCCAGAAGATTCAAAGGTAAGCTACCTTTCAAATGCTTTTTTTGTGGTAGAGTTGGTCACTATGCTACAAAAATGTCCTCATAAATATAAATACAAAAAATGGAAAGAATATGCAAAAGACAATAGAAAACAGGTTTTGAATATGAGTTACTATATGCATGAATATAGTGACGGTTTATCTAGTAGTGATGAAGATGAAACTGAACAAGATTATAGAATTCTCATGGCCTATGAAAATGATGACTTTTGGGATGCATTAGAAGAGGAAAATTTTCTTGAAGAAATCACTAAACTCAAATTCTCTCTAGAAGAAAAGAATATGATCATAGATACTTTGACACATCAACTTGCTGAAAGGGAAAAACACAATGAAAATCTAGAATGTGAAATTGTGGGTCCAAGAAAAGATCTTGAGAAGACAAAATCTCTCAATCTTCGATTTGCTAAAGGATCAGAAACTTTAAATGAGATTATCAAAGTTCAGCGTTCTCCTTTGTTAAAGATAGGTCTTGGATATACTGAAGAATCATCTCAATCACAGAAGTCGTCAACCTCCACCAGAAGTTATCTTGATGCATCAAAGACAAGTGAATAGTATGTCAATCATCAACAAAGGCCTAAAAATACTCATCAGGTAAATCATACTCAATTTACTCCAAGGATGAATATCAATAGAAGCCGCAACCAACAGGTAAACAATGTCAAAAGATTCTATGATCGCATAAACTTCTTTAATGGGCAATGTTTTTCATGTCACAACTTTGGACACAAGGCTGCTCAATGTGTTGCTTACAAAACCATCATGACTAGAGAAACATGAAATCAAAGAAGTACAACAGGAATCAAGAAAATTTCCTATAATAACTTTTCTCCTCTTGAAATGAAATAGAATGCTCAATTTGTCACAACTTTGGTCAGAAGAATTTGAATGCAGGAGAAAATTTTGGCCAACATTTCAAAAGGAGAAAACACCATTAAATCCTAAGATATGGAGAAGGAAAGAATCTCAATTAGAAAAATGTGGTATAGCTTTGTATGCAAAAGGACAAGAAAATCAATGGTACATAGACAGTGGATGCTCCAAAAACATGACAGGTGATAAAGAGAAACTTCATTCATATAATGCTTTAGAAAAGGAAAAGAATGTCTCATTTGGAAATGACACTCCAGTTGTCATTACAGGTAAAGGTTATATCAAAAGGACTTGAAGAATAACCAAGAATCAATTTTTTTATCAAAAGGGCTTGAACCTAGAGCAGACGAGGGTATTCTTCTTGGTTATTCTTCCAGAAGTAAAGGATACAAATGTTATAATAAAAGACTTTAGAAAATTGTTGAAAGCATTGATGTTGTAGTTGATGAAGCATGAAGAAATTTGGAACAGATGAAATCAACAGAGGAACATGACAATGAGGAAGATGGGGAATTCTTTCCTGCATCAAATAAAAATTATATTGAATAAGAAACCAATGAAGCATTAGAAGAAGATACAACAGATAGGGAGAAGACTCCATCCAAGTATGTTTAGAAGAATCATCCAGAATCTCAAATTCTAGGAGAAAAAGGGTCTAGAGTATAGGCAAGAAGAACTCTTACAGGGACCTCAAGTTATCTCGCATTACTATCCTCCATAGAACCTTAGAATGTACATGAAGCATGCAAAGATGAATGTTGGGTCAAGGCCATGGATGAACAACTTGAGAAAATTGAAAAGAATGATACTTGGGAATTAGTTCCTAGACCTCATGATAAAAATATTATAGGAATAAAATGGATATTTAAGAAAAAGCTTATTGAAAATGGAGAAGTTATTAGAAAGAAGCCAAACTTGTTTGTAAAGGGTATGCTCAAGAAGAAGGTATATATTTTGAAGAAAATTTTGCAATTGTTTCTAGACTTGAAGCCATAAGGATATTTCTTGCTCTTTCTAGTTTTCGAAAATTCAAAGTATATCAAATGGATGTAAAATAAGGCTTACTTAATAGAGATTTAGAAGAAGAAGTTTATATTGAACAACCAGAAGGATTCATTCTTGGAAATGATGCAAAATTTGTATGCAAGCTCAAAAAGGCTCTCTACAGTCCAAAATAGACTCCAAGGGCTTGGGATTACCGCCTTGACAAATATCTACAACAAAAAGGCTTTACAAAAGGTTCTGCAAATAGCAATTTATACATAAAGATTGAGAATGATAAATTGCTAATTATTGTTGTTTATGTTGATGATACCATTTTTGGTAGCAATGAAGAATCCATGAGTTAGAATTTTTCTTCAGTAATGCAACAAGAATTTGAAATGTCCTTACTTGGTGAACTTACTTATTTTCTTGGGCTACAAGTTAAGTAAACAAAAGATGGTATATTTCTTTCAAAAACCAAATATCTCAAGCAGATCTTGAAGAATTATGAAATGGAAGGTTCTAAGCCAGTATGTACTCCAATGGTAATAGGATGCAGTCTCAGCTCTAATGATGAATCACCAATAGTAAACCAACCAACTTACAAATCTATGATTAGAAGTCTACTTTATCTAACAAGTACCAAACCTGACATCATGCATGCATGAGAAATTGTTGGAAGGTTCCAAGATAATCCAAAGGAATCACATCTCCAAGAAATAAAAATAATTTTCAAATATCTTCAAGGAACTCAGGACTTTAGACTATGGCATCCTAAAGATATAGACCTTACTCTTCACACTTATACAGATGCAGATTGGGTAGGAAGTGTTGATGATCGAAAGAGCACTAGTGGAGGTGCATTCTATATGGGTTATTAGTTAGTGTCTTGGTTCAACAAAAAACAAAGTTCGACTGCTTTATCTACAGTTGAAGCAGAATATGTGGCTACTGAATCTTGTTGCACACAACTACTTTGGATGATGTAAACTTTGCAAGACATTCAGATCACATGTACTCCACCCATCTCCATTCTATGTGATAATACAAGTGCCATCAGTATTTCGAAAAATCCATCCATGCACTCCAAGGCCAAGCACATACCCATCAAGTACCATTTTTTAGGAGAACAAGTGCTTGAACAAAAGGTCAAATTGGAGTATGTTCCCTCCGAAGAATAGGTTACTGATATATTCACTAAACCACTGCCTAGAGAAACATTTGAATATCTTAGAAAAATATAGGAGTAGTTGCTGCATCATCCTGTTGTTAAATCCAACTCTCTAGAGGAAGGTTATTATATGCGGGTTTCATGAAGAATAGTCACGTATACATGCGGGTTTCTATGGCTGATGGAGTGTATATGTGTTTATGGAAGAAAAATAGTGGGTCAAACTTTGATATGGGTGCTATGTCTGATGTTGATGATTACAATCTGACGATATGCTATTTTCATTGATTTTTATCTAACTGACAAAGATACCTTGATTAATGACTTGTTGACATTGCACAGGTAGCACAAGTTCAGGGGGAGCATTAGCCTTCACATGCATTCTGCATTATTGGAATTATGGTTGCTGAGTCTAGCTATGGCTTCAGATATTTATACCATTTGTTATTTAATTCATGTAAAGGTCTAGGTTGTGATATGACTTCTCATATATTTGAATGAGTCCTATTGGATAAATGATGTAATTTTTATCCCCACTTTGCATGGGATGGATGATGTAATATTTATTGTATTTCTGTCATGTATAAACAATTGGTATATCCCCACTTGGTTGGGTTGATGAGTCAAATGTAGTGTATCCCCACTTGGTTGGGTGATTGATGTATGTATGAGTCATTGGTCATAAGGAGGTCACACTCACTTAGTTGAGTTATAGAGTCATGTTATTCTTTTGAATCATATCTCTGCAGACTCAGCATGTACTAAGGGGGAGCATCGACAACATAATGTATATCAAAGGAGGAAAGTTGCTTGGTCCGCCCTTTTCCCTTGATGTAAAAGGGGGAGAATATTTTGGTGTTTCACGTTATCTATAATAGTTTCTACAACTTATAGTAATCAACACCATCATGGTTGCCATCAAGTCCAAAGGGGGAGATTGTTGGCATTATGATACAAGTGTTTTCCTTGATGGAAACCCACTCACAGGTCAATTCAGTTTTGGTAAAAGGCAACTCACAGTACAACATGTATATTGAGAGGTAATAGGTTAGTGGTAGAGAAGAACAAGAAGATGGAACTAAGGTCTACTGATAAGAATAAAGAAGGCAAAGGAAAAGGTTGATGTAAAGCAGTTTAAGAAGTATATGCAGGCCCACTTAGCCGAAACAACATATACACGCTGGCCCACAGAACAAAAAGAGCGTATACATATACATGCACTCCCATAGGAGGAAAATAATGTACACGTTGGAAAACCAAGGTTTTGGTCCGAGGTATTTGGTCCAAGGTATTTGGTTCGAGGTATTGAACCTAGGTATTTGGTGAAAGGTATTGATCATAAGTGGTTTTGGTCCAAGGTATTGATAAAGGCTCTAAGTATATAAGGAGGAGAAGATCAAAAGGATAAGCACACAAGGAATGAATATCTTATGAAGTGTTAAATAAAAGGAAAATGTGCAAGTGTATGGGTTTCTAAGGAATACTTCTATCTGAAGTATATTTTATGTTGCATAGGCTATGTTTGTGATTTGATCTGGAATACTTTGTACACCTTGAATTCAATATTGGATCAGGATCATGAGACCTGAAATGACTTATTATTGAATGATCTGATATTGATTGGGCTAGATCTAATTATGTACACATGTTTTATTCCTTAAATATCTTGATTTGGTTTTGTCTAAAGTCCGAAAGTGCAGCGAAGGTATGAAGTAAGTATTTATAGATTTGTACCTTGTTTCACTTTGGTGAAGGTGTGTATGCATGCTAGTTTGGCTCTTCCAAGTAGTGTATGCAAAAGAAAAGCTTGATGTTCAAGGATGACTGATCTATTAGATCAGTGCTGTTGCTTTAGTACTGTCTGTCAATCAAGTCTTTTTAGATATGAATGTAAAAATGAATGAATAAGGAGTTTGAAATCTAATTGACTGATTGTATAAGTGAGAAGTGTGATCTCTTCTACTGCCTGTGTAAAGCTCTGTAAATAGATAGTAGATGGTTAGTATATTGTTGGTTGGTACAGACTTGATTAAGAAGTTTAATGTTTCAATAGTTTTGAAGGTATACACAGTTTTGATTACAGGTAGTAGTGTATACACGCAGGTTGTGTTCAATAAAGTAACGTGTACATTCCGATGCATGATTTTTGAGGTTGCAGTTGATTCCTTGGTTCAGTATAGTGTTCTGGTGACAGTGATTTGATTGTTAGTTGATGCAGTTTGAGTTTCAAAGTTTATGATGGGTCCAGTATGAAAATTTGATGAAACGAGGCCTTCTTGTGTATTGTTGTGTACCAGGAGCATCCAATCTAAAAATTTATGAAACATGGTCCCTAGAGGAAGAGAGAAGGTCATATCCTTCTGTAGGCTGGTGCCTATGTACTAGTAATCACATTGGCTAGTACAAGAGCTAAGGGTTGCAACTCCCTTCGAGTAGAAGTTAGAAAATGAGAGAAGATTGTAGCCTTCTGCAGGTGGATGCCTGCATACTAGTATGAGTCTACACCAGTACAAGATTATAAACAGATTTTCTTATTATTAAAAAAAGACAAAGACGACAAAAGTAGTTGGTTTTCACCCACATTGGGTTTCCACCTTAAATCTTAGTGTTCATGTGTGTTGCTTATGTGTGATGCTTTATTCTATTTTACTGCACTGTTTAGTAAGTTATTGATGCACTGGTTAAAGATCAACAAATGATAAATTGTCTAAATCACAAGTTCTATGGGTATACATTGGTTTCTCTAATCACAGTTGCATGTAAAAACTAGTTCACTTCATATAAGTAGCGTATATAAATAAGGTTTGGAAATAAAAGTATTGATCTGATAATATTGATTCAGCCCCCATCTCAGTATTATTTCCAACACTTGGTTGAAGGGTTTCCAACATTGTCAACAAGCTCCAAACTAGGAGCCTGAGGAGGAGCCTCAAGAAGTTGTGGAGAAACCACAAATGGAGGAACATAGATGACGCAGAGTGGAGATATCCGCTCAAGAAGAACCATGCAGACAAGAAAAAAAAAGAACCATGGAAGCTAATAGATTAGTGTAGGATGTGACGGAGAATGTGGGAACTCCTTCAAATTTGTGTAGGAAAAGGAGGTCACCTGAGAGGTACACTGACTACATGGCTCTAATGTCTGAGCTTGTAGAGATTGAGCCATCCTCTTTTGAGGAAGTAGTTGAGAACTAGTTTGGGTTGATGGAATGGTGGAAGAATATGAATCCATCATGAAGAAGAGTGTTTGGAAAGTGGTCCCAATACTGACGGATAAATTGGTTGTGTGTTCAAGATGGATATTCAAGGTTAAGTGTAGTAAACATAAGCCTAGAGAAGTATAAGGTTAGATTTGTGGCCAAAGGATTCTCTCAAGTTGAGTGAATTAACTATGAGGAAATCTTCACTCTAGTAGCAAGGCATTCATCCATTGGATATATTATTTAACTAGATGCATAGATGGGGTGGAAGATCCAGTAGATGTATGTAACAACAAGATTTATCAATGATGTTATTGGGGAGAAGATGTACATCAAGCAACCAGAAGGTTTTAAGAAATTTAATTCAGGGTCTCATGTGTGTGGGCTCAAGCCAGCATTGTGTAGTCTCAAATAGGCACCCCGAGCTTGGTACACTAGGATTGAAAATTATCTTACTTATTTGGGCTTCACCAAAATTGAAGCGGATGCAAACCCCTATCATATTTCAGTAGAAGGTAAATTACTTATCATTATCTTAAATGTTGATGATTTAATATTAACAGGTGATGAGTATATGATCACCTCTTGCAAGGTAATTTGAAATGAACGACATGGGTCTCATGCACTACTTCCTTGGGTTGGAAGTATTGAAAGGTAGCGAATTGTTTGCGTGTTAATGCAAGTATGCCAAAAGTATACTGCAGAGATATTGTATGGAGAGTTGTAAGCCCATGGAGACACCTCTAGTGACCAACTGGAAGAAGGAGAATTCCCCTTCAGGTGAAGAAGCTAAATATACCAATTACCTGTAGTTAGTCAGTTCACTGATGTATCTTGTGAACACGTGACCAGATATGTGCTTTGCAGTTAACCAACTAAGCCGAGCTATGGTTAGGTCAACCAAATTGTATTAGAAGGCAACGAAACTTGTCTTATGGTACCTCGAAGGCACAACCCAACATGGATTATGGTATAGATACACAAAGGGATTGAAGCTATGTGGCTTCACATATGCATATTGGGAAGGGATTCCATCTGACCGAAAGAGTGCATGAGGTGGATTTTTCATTGTTGGGTTCTTAGCGGTTTCCTAACACAACAGGAAGAAAAGATCTGTGGCACTCAGCTTAGAAAAGCATAATACATGGTTGCAATTCAAGGAACATGTGACGTGATCTAGATAAGAATGATACTTGTGGGCATGTTTGGTCAAAAGATGGATCTAACTGTGATATATTATGGTAATCAGAGTTGCATTAAGCTCTTCGAGAATCCAATATTTCACAATCGATCCAAGCATATAGATATCTGATATCACCATTTATAGGACTATGTGTAGAGGTAGATAATGTTGCTACAATACATTCCAATAGAGGACCAATATGCTAATATCTTGAAAAATTATTTGTCAAGAGGGAAGTTCAAATTCCATAGGTGCAGGATAGGGGTGGTTGATAATCCCTTTCTTGCTAGGAGGGAGTGTTGATAAGTGTAGCAATAAAGCTTCAATTTGACTTTTCCTTGGTTAGATTGAGAACATTTGGATTTACATATCAATGGAAAACTTATAGGTAGTTAACTTAGGTGGCATGGATCTTGTCACTCATTTAGCTTAGTAAATTCGATTTAGAGGGTTTGGAGGTTAGTCAAGCATGTGTGATTGTTAAAGTTTAGTAATCTACTTTATTTATTTCCAATTGTATTAATTTAAGATAGTTCCAACTACTAATAGAATTAGGGGAAGGTTAGTTGTATAGTGGGAGAATAGTCTAACTTAGTGATCATCTAGTTAACTGATCTATCAACTCAAAATAGCTAGTGCATGCAAGAAATTCAAGTTCCTCAAATATGGTGGATATTCTAAGGTAGTGTAACAAGCAGTTGTAAACTAGTTTGGGTGTAAACGTGTTGCATGCAGTGAGATGATCAATCCTTTGGAAATGCACAATCAATTGGAGGAAAATTCCTAAAGAATAGGGGCCTAATTTCTCAATATTTGCGCATGAAAATAGGGGCTCAAGAAGAGGTAGAAATTGATGAAGTCTAGGTTAGAGTTTCTCATTGAGCAGAGGGATAGGTTATTCACTTGTAGGTTGTGCTTAGAGTGGGTAAGCAATTTTAATACATATTTATTCATATGATTAATGCAAAGAGGCTTGAGGGTTTTTCTGAGTTGGGTTCCCCAAGAAAAATATTGTGCATGTGTGGTTTTTCTCATTGCATGTTTTCCAATGTTGTTCTAAATTGTGAATTAATTTCGAGAAAGAAGTAGAGCAGAATTGCGTCTCTTTATTTAGATTAAATTTCTCGATAAGTTGCAATTATATCACCATATTTATACAAACAATGCAGGACAATATTGCTTCCATACTGGCCTAGAGAGATCCTCTTGACATAATCTAATCTATAAAAGTAAAATATGAAGGATCTCTCTCCCATAAAAAAAATATATGCCAATCTCTAGTTCACCACTCTTAGTACAATGCTTCTTAAAATCCTTAAAATGTTCATGTGTTTTGGTTGATAACTGGTAACTTTCTCTGTATGGTCTCCCTCAATAGTCATGTAGTGCAGTATGAGTAAAAGTCACTGACAGTCGTAGAGACACTTGCATCATTCTTTGTGCTTCATCCAAAGGAAGTTGAGTGCAATGTTCATGTCATGGAATCAAACTCAATATTGTTCTAGAGTTGAGTGATTGTGGTTGAAAGGTTTGTTTCATGTAGTATGTGTTACAACAAGATGGATACTACGAGAACAATGAGACAAAATGATGAATAATTCAATCTATGAACATTGCTTAGAACAACAAAACTAGAGAAAAACCAATATTCTCTAAAATCATATGTTAAAAAAAGTTAATAATGTACTTGAGACAAGAATGAAAATGAAATTAAAAATGGCTCTCCTAGTCAAGTCTCTAGTAGAACTTGAGGTTATATGGAAAAATATATATTGATATCTCTTTCTGAAACTTAGAATCAAAATGAATATGAGATTGGTCAACTCAGTAACAAGTCAGCTACATAAAAGAAACCACGTTCTAAGCACATAATTAGTAGAACATCAAGGTAACTAACATTGTTATCACCAAAAAATTTATCATCTAGCCTAATTTATTAGATGGATTGAAGTACACCATCTAAAACAAATTTTACCATAGTAAAATTGTTTTCACGGTGAGAAATTACTTAATAAACCACCTTTTTAAAGTAATTTATAGTCAAACCCATGAAGAATAATTAAATAAATCACTTTTTTATTTGATTTTCTTATAGGAATAATTAATTAAACCATTGTTTTATTATTATTCCTTGTTAAATTTGACCCAATCATGAAAAATAAATAGATAAATCATTAGTTTTCTTATTTTTCTCTAAGAATAATTAATTAATCACTTAATAATATTATTCTTTGCTAAATTTGACTAATCCCAGGAATATTAAATAAATCATTATTTGTTTATATTCCTTAACTAATTCTTGAGTGGTAAATAAATCATTTCTTTATTTATTATTTATAAATAAAATTTTAGATACCTTTTCCCTCCTAAACAAATATAATAAAATATTCCAAGTGTAATTCCATGAATAGTATCAAGAATATTCTATTATTGCTCATTATTCAAGGATAACTCAATATTTTGTTATAAATAGAAGGGTTTTCCATTCATTATTCACTTTTGATTATTTTCATTGTTTCACTCACTGTTGTAACTAATTATTTTCATTGTCGCACACCATATTTTTGTTGGGTTTATGCACTATAGAGGAGAAAGACTCTACAGAAGCTGAAAATGTTTGAGGATAGCCAAGAACCCATCCCATAAAGGGGGACTGGTAACATTTATCTGTTCTCGTCACATGTGTTATTATAAAATTATTCGTTACATATCTGGTTTCGATTGGATAATTGGGGTTATTACTCTTTCTTTCGCTGTTTAACTATGATCGTAGCATAGATCAGAATTTTGGCAGGTTTTGTTTCTATCAACAACTGCAAATCTACAATTATTAGCATCCATTTATATTGTTGAGATTCTTTTTCATCCACAATCTTAAGTGGGTTATCTTCGTACATATTTGGGAAGAAAACACTACAACAAATTTGGTGACTCCATTGGGGAATAATTTTGATTCAGAAACCTGGGTCTCCAAAACAAAATTGGTGACTCCGCTCGGTTTTATACTTGAAATCCAAAAACTTGGGTGAACTTTGGTTTTCAGCTTAGAGTTTCTTATTTTTTCAATTCTCTTAATGTTTCCTAGTTTTTATCCCTAGATCTGATATATTTATGACTTCTGCAAGCTTTCTGGTATTTTCCGCAGGTCACAGGAACCATCTGTGACAAAGGCGACACTTTTTCCCAAAAATTGCCGACTGGGATCCTCAGATTAGAAATTGTAGTTTTTAGCCCAAAAATTGCGATCTGGGCTTTAGAATCCACCTTTCAGCCCAAAAAGTACAATCCCTGTAAAGAAACAGGTCAGTACCTACGATTTCTTGGTTTAAGGGTTTTTCTCAGATCTAGTTTTAGGGTTTGTAGAGATATGTTTGTTGGGTTTTTTGACCTCTATCTCATCCCACTTAAATCTTGAGCCACTCTAATTTACTCATTAAAGTTGAATTTAGCCTCCTCTAGGGCTTCTACTACGCTTCCACTTTTTTAGGAGGAGTTTAGCTGAGTGAGTAGTCTGAGTTTCTACAACGCTTTCAGCCACATTTTCCAGATCAATAATCTTTTGTTTCAGATATGATAAGATAGGTTTCTACCATCCATAGTTTCACATTTAAACTTGTTTGGTCATTCCCTTAGGGTCCCATTGGTTTCCCTAGGTGTTTCACCCATCTCCCTATCTTTTTACAATGATATTCCTCTCTAGTTTTTTGTTGTTGCTACACCACTTTCCAGCAGCTTAGTGTCACTTGATCCCAGTCACCCTCACATTCAAATCTCTTTACCATTTCAATGTATTTGCCATCGGTTTAGCCACCAGGCAATACAGTGTTTGCAAACCCAGTTTGGGTGGGGTTTAGCTAATTGTTTTTCTGTTCATTTTATGTTATTCATTTTAGTTTATTTGCAACAATCTTTTTTCTTTTTCACAAACATGATTTGGGCTTAATCAATCAATACACTTGCACACACAAGCACAGCTTAAGCGAAGGACACTTGGTTTACACTGCCAAGCCAAGACTTAACATAATAAATTTATCTCACCGCATTAGAGACAAAGGCCATATTGTTGATCTCCCTTCACCTTTTCCATGTTTCATGTGTCCTTCCATCATTGAGCCACCAAGGCGTGTGTCGCGGAGATTGTTATGCCTTCACCTCCAGTTTCTACATGGGAATATTACCCCTCCCCATCGGGTTCAACTTCACAGCCCTCCAAGTCCCCATACTGACTCTTCTCTTGGTCCTTCTGATTCCTCATCTGATTCTGAACCTCCTTCAGCACATATCGTCACCATGTCTAGACCCATAGCTGGTGTAGGAACCCAAACTAGTGTTGGCTCCAGTTCTATATCGGTGGTCACATCAGGCAGAATAGTCTCAGGAACCATTTTGGTAGCCCCCATGCTCCCCTTTATGGTTGGGTTAATGTTGAGCCTCAAACCTACACTTCTTTATACATCCTCTCAGCCTCCTTTTCCTATTCATTTCCTTCTTTTGCCACTCATTCCCTCCATCAAATTACTCAAATCATTGTATTTTAGGACTTTTTACATGGTTTGCTAATTATGCTAATGACTGTGTTTGGTTTAGAATTTTGGTTCAAAGTGCTGCGTTTCCGCAGCTCACACAGGGTTTCCGCAGCTGATCCCGGTTTCCGCAGCCAACCCCGAATTTCGCAGCTGTTTTATTAAATGATATGTTCCAGGTGTCCTCCAGGAAGAAGAGCCACATGGGCAAGTTCGTGGAACCAAGGACATGGTGTGGGTCCTTCCAGCTCGCCCAAACCAATCATCAAAACCCGTGATCAACGAGGAGGCAACTACGGTCAACAGAAGTCATTGGCGGTGGCACGGCTCTACGTGTTCTGTTTTAGATCACATGAAGAACATGTGGCATCTTCCTCAGCCACGAAGATAGTGGGAAAGATGAATCCAAAAGCGGATTGAATGCCCACAATGACCGTTTCCTAAATCCGAGGACGTAGCAAGACTACGTGTTTTTACACAGCTGTTTGAATAGCTTAGTTTTCGTTAAGTTAGTTTGCTTTCCTCTGTTATAAATAAAGCGTCTTTGAACGCTGGATAGTTATGTGCTGATATGTAATTTTGAACTCCCTACTGTACTTTCTATTTTATGCATAATATATGAGAAGACTGTTTTCCATTTGAGCGTGTAACTAATCATTGAGCCGGTTGGAGTAGGCAGAGGGCCCCTGTTTACTGAAGGCCTGTATAGTACTCTTTAATTTCCTGCATTTCTTTTTCTTATTTCATGTATAATAGTTGTACAGAATGCCTTTGATTGCTGTGTTTTGATTGTGTACAATAGCTGTATATACATTTTGAATCTGCTTATTTATATTTTTGCACTTTTCCATGATTGATTAGTGTGTTATGTAGGTTTCTTAGGCGTGCCCGGGACAATTTCTTTCTTTTCTTTTTCACAACTAGTGACACTTGTGATCATCTTGTCTATGTTGCTGACCTTCCTTGTTTTGCAGCCTTTATTTCCCTACTATCATTTCTTTAATTTGCTTAGTTGCTTTTTTCTTTTAGACATCAAGTTGTTTACCTATTGATGGTTTCTTCTCCATAATTTAATATCTTCATTGAGGACCAAAATATCACTTAGCACAGCTTGGTTTAGTTGCTCAAAGAACTCACAATTGTTTGGCTTATTTTTAACTATTTCTCACCTGATATATTCAGTTAAAAGACAATAGGTTAAGAAGAAGTTAAAGTACTTGCGACTAGTCTTTCTTTTATGTAAATTTACTTCAGTTTCACATTGCTTAGTTTTTATTTTTTTTAGCTAGATTTGACATAGATTTCATCTTTATTTTCTTGCAGCAGCAGAGATACTGGGCCAATGTCATTAGTGTTTTATTTGATGCCTTTATTTTCCTTTAAGAGTTGATTTCATTTCAGTTATTGTTCAAGCTTTCTTGTAGAATACTTTTAAGTTATAAGAAATCATTTAAAGCTCATCACAATCTCACACACTTCACTTGCTTTATTTCATTTCCATCACATCACAGTAGGAGAGATATACTTGAAAACAAACTTAAAAAGTTAAAAACGACAAAAGCTTAAGAAATAGTTGCCTAAGTACATACAGTACACCTCACTTCATCAGCTTACGAGCCCCGGGTTCACATTTAAAAGTTGGAATTTAGACATCACTAAATTGACCAAACACCAGACATAATGAAGCCACTAAACACCATGAAGGTTAACATAGGATTAGAGAAGGAACTCAAGTTTGTAACAATAGGAGATTACTGGGATGAGGAAACAATCAGTAAAGTTACAGAGTTACTTCATGAATATCAAGGACTGCTTGCCAACAAGGTTTCACATATGAAGGGTATAATAGGAGATCTAGGAGTTATGAAGATCCCCACTAAGCCTGATGTGAATCCAGTCAAACAAAGACCCGACAGGCTGAAGTCAAAGTATAAGGAGAAAGTGAAGGTAGATCTTGATAAGATGATAGCAACAACAATTATTGAACCGGTACAAGAATTAAAATGGGTGAGTCATATGGTGGCGCAAGAGAAGAAGACTCACAGATATATTAGGACATGTGTTGATTTGAGGAAGTTGAATGATGCATGTTTACATGATCCCTTCCCTACCCCTTTCATAGATGAATTGCTAGACAATGTAGGAGGCCAAGAAGCTTACTCATTTACAGATGGATTCTCTGGTTATCAACTTACTAGGATTGCACCTAAAGATTGGCATAAGACCACATTTGCTACAAAATGGGGCTCATATTTATACACAATAATGCCTTTTGGATAAAAAAATTCCCCTACTCTATTTTATATGGTGATGGTTGTAGATTCTAAGGAATACATCCACAAGTTTTTAGAGGTATATTTTGGTGATTGGATAGTATTTGGATTTTTCACCAAACATGTTGGAATTTTAAGACTTATGCTCGACACATGTAGACAACATTAGTTCTCTTTGAACCTAAAGAAGTGAATATTTTGTGTACCTTTCGGCATATTGTTGGGACATATTATCTATGAGAAAGGACTAATGGTAGACCTTGCTAAGATTTCTCTCATTTTGAACTTTCCTCCACATAAGAAAATAACACAACTTCACACTACATTGGTACATACTGGGTATTACAAGAAGTCCATCAAAGGGTATGCTCAGATCACTGTGCCTATGGGAAAATTGTTGAAGAAGGATGTAACTTTTCAATGGAATGAAGAATGTTAGAAGAGCCTCGATATATTTTAAGAAAAAATGGTAGTTGCACCTATACTAGTGTTTCCTTATTTGAATAAGGAATTCCATGTCCATGCGGATGCATTTTGAATAGCTTTGGGAATGGTATTGGCACAACCCAGTGCAGGAGAGACCGATCATCCTATAGATTTTGTAACTAGAAAGTTATCTAAAGTAGAAAATAATTACACCACTACAGAAAGGGAAGGACTGGCCATGCTATATGCTTTGCAGATGGTTATTGTTATTCCAGGAATATGACTTTGAAATCATTGTTAAACCAGGGAGACTGAATGCAAGGCCTGACCATCTGTCAAGACTAGAAATAGGGGAAGAACAAACCATGATAGAAGATATTCTCCTTGATGGCTAGTTATTTGAAATAAAACTTTCAAATGACCATTTCATAGATATTGTGTAGTTTTTGACCACAAGAAAGGCTCCTTCAAAGTATACTACGCAGAAAAAGAAAGAAAAAGTGGTTAAGGTAGTTGACTTTTCATTAATAGTAGGACAATTATATAAGTTAGGACCAGATTGGATACTACGTAGATGTGTTCCTAAACATGAAAGACAGATGATTCTAGCAGAGGCTGATGGGAGCACAACTAGTGGACACTATGTAGGAAAAGTTATTGTGCAAAATATTTTGAGAGCAGTATTGTGGTTGCCTAAATTACATAAAGATGCGAAGGAGTACTATTGAGCATATGTTGTGTGTCAAATAATATGGAATACTTCCAGAAAATATGAGATGCCATTGGTACCACAAGTTACATTACAAGCCTTTGATAAGTAGGTCATTGATTTTTTTGGACCCATCAACCCACCTAAAAGGAGGACCAGTGCAAGGTACATAATTACAATGACTCATTACTTGACAATATGGGTTGAAGCACAACTAGAAAGGGACTGTAGCATAGAGACTATTGCGAAGTTTATTTTTGAGTACATATTGTGTTGACTTAGATGTCCAAATATTTTGATGAGTGACAAAGGTTCACACTTCCTAAATAAGATCATTGAAGCATTGACTGGGGAGTTTTCAAGTTTATCATAAGAAGAGTACCCCTTTTCATCCTCGGGCCAATGGAATAGTAGAAAAATTCAATAAGGTTTTGTAGAATGCATTTACTAAGGTATGCAATGTGAACAGAGATGAATGAAACCTTAGAATCCCAGCAATATTATGGGCTTATAGGACCACATGTAAAAATTTGACAGTTCAGACACCCTTCAAGTTAGTTTATGGGCAAAAAGTCATGATTCCCATGGAGTACATCGTGCCTAGCTTGAGGATTGTAGTTTTTATAGATATGGCAGACCCTGATATAATGGAGGAAATAATGTCACATTTTCCTGCTTTGGAGGAAGATAGATTTATAGAAGGATTCCATCAACAGTGAGAGAAAGCAAGAGAAAATTCTCGGCATGATAGACATATTAAAAAAAATAAGTTATAGGTAGGATACTTTGTTCTCCTTTATGACAATAAGTTTGTAAAATTTCGAGGAAAATTCAAGATGCATTGGTTGGGCCCATATATTATCAAGCATATTATTGATGGAGGCACAGTTCAATTAGCAATGTTAAATGAGAATTGGTTCAAGGAAGAGTAAGTGGCAATAGTTTGAAGTTGTATAAGGACAAACCTGCCCCTACAGGTTCGCTCTAAAGAAAGGAGAAAAGTCTTAATGCCACATGCAGTTGAGAGTGGGCACTCGACTATAAATTACTTTGTAGAGAGCTTCGACATAGGAGTCTCTGGATTATGTCAAAGTTTGTAGGAGTATCGACATAAGAAGGTTTGCTTCATTACAATATGGGATGCATTGAAGTTCACGATAAAAATATGACTCTTAAAAAGGAAAGTTGTCATTGAAACACATAGAAAGATGCATTTAGGAGGACAATTTGACTGGATCTAGTGATAGATATCAAATTAATGAACACAATATGAGCTAACGATGGGGTTAGAAATTTAGATTTTCTATAAAAATCCACTTCTCGCCCAGATTTGGTGCTTTTCTATCCTAAGAGTTTGAACGTTGCTATTGTGAAGAAGTTGCAAAATTTTTTGCATGGATGCCCTGATGCCTAAAGAATTTATTTCTATATTTAGTGATAAGGGCTTAGCTAGAGTCATGGAAGTGACATCAGCTGATATGCCTGCAATACCATCACCACCTGCAATAGCATCATCATGCACACAAAAAAGACCCTGCGAAATAAAATGACCAGAGAGCAGAGAATGAGGAATAAAAAAGAAAATAGACCTGTTGAGCCTCAAAATCAGCCTGAATAGGTGAGAGATAGTGAGGAATAAGCAGATCAAGTCGAAGTGGAAATGGATGGTGTAGTGTTTTTCTCGCCTCTCCCACCACATATTCCACCAAGAAAACTACATGCAAAACCAGTGAAAGAATCAAAGGATGCAAAGTATGGCACCTTCACACCTTTATTTCCTAAGTCAGTGTGATTTACTGGAGAAACCCTTAGGAAGATTCTACAACTAAAGTTCGTGGAGTATGATTTCAATGATAGAATGAAATATCTGCGGTTGGCACTGGACAAATACTTAAGAGAAGTACACTACTATGAGAGTGGTGTGACAAGGTTAGAGCCACAACAGTGGGTAGTTAGATTGGCATAGCCAGGCTTGATGAATATGTTGAATGTTCCACACTTTGACAGAAGTCCAGGAAGCAAAGCTTGTGTGAGACAACTGCTCGTGTTGGTCTACGATGGATTCAAGTGGATGGGGAAGAGGATCCCTATCAACCCAATGCTAATATGGAGAATCACAAGAATTCCTTATCAAGGGTTGAACGCCAAATAAGAGTTTGTTGGGAAAGATCAGGATAGAACCATAACAGTAAACATGAAGAAGAATTTTGGACTGACAAAAGTGAAGCAAGGTTATGATATCAACTTGATCAATGACTATGGAGTTCGATTTACACCACATATATTGGTTGGAAAAATCATGAGGAGGTGTTAGACTAATGAAGACCTTGCACCGGTGGTTTCATTAGTTGCACAGTGTGCTAATGGGGTTCAGTACAACTAGGCCACATATATTTTCCAAGAACTTTTGGATGTCGATTGTGGGCTCAAGAGAGAGGTACTCTATTTCACTACACGTGGTTAATTTTGATAATTCTGATGCTTGCATGGGGAGAGAAGAAAGATTCGTAGTTCCCTCCAATAGCCTCGGATGTTTGTGAAGTCACATGATATGCCTCATTGTGGTATACCACTAAATCGATGCGAGCATAGGATAACATAATGTTTTTTGCTTTATATCATATGGACTTACGCATGTTGGTGAACCAACACCCTCACCTTTCACCGAGCCTATATAAGCAATATATCTCTATCACAAAGTTTAAGGCTAACTTCCATAGAATTTACATATAAGCTCATAGGGACACAAAGAAGAGATGGCATCCCTTACCATATTGAGTGACAGAAGATGATTTCCTAGCGCAAATACAATAGTGGAACACATAGTGGATCACTACATTGGAGACACAGAGACATGATACTCTATCATAGGAGGACGGGACAGAGCATGGGGAAGTGAGTGGGAAGGATAAGGATGAGAAAGAATCAGAACAAGAGGAGAAATATGAGGAGGTTCACAAGGATCCTCCTGAAGGTGATGAGCAGAACAAAGAGTCTGAAAATATGAAGATATCCCATGATGTCATAGATAAGAGGAAGGCACACACCGAAGCTACCACAAGAAGTAAAAAGAAAGTGAAGAAAGACAAGAAAATTGACATAATTCTAGTGGTCCTCACTGATGGGGACTTGGACCAAATTGGGGATAAGATTTAGGAAGCAATAGTAGAGTCATGTAACAAATTAGTAGATCGCTACGCCACACTTCTAACAGGTGTTGTGGAGCACATTATATAATTGAAGATATTGGCACAGACGGTGAGACAACCAGTGCAGGTAGAGCAGAATCTTGGAGAGGAAAGACCAATAGAGCCCACACTTGTAGCATGAATATCACCAATAACTATTGGAACCATACAGTTTGACTCCACTAATGTATAGTAGTAGTCCAAAGAGTGAAGGTATGTGAACATGAACATCGCAGCAGTACCACTTCAGAGATTACAAAAGTTACATCTAGAGATCATAAATGAGTTGAAGTTGTGTGATTAACACACTTCATAGTTAAAAATTCAGGTAGAGAGAGAGCGAGCTTCGCTGCATTAGAAGCTCGAGCAGGAAATCTAGGAGAGGGATTGGGCAGTACAAAAACAACAACAGCTGAATGAGGTGGTCGAAGCAACATGCTGTGAGATTCTAGATATTGATGTCTGAGAAGAAGAACTAGTGGAGGACAAGGTGTGAAGCTTAGCCTTGCAGTAAAAGGATATAAGGATAAGATTGCAGATGTACAATTCAGAGAAGAGATGAAGATCAACAAGCTACAAATGAAGCTACAACCAACCACCCCATAGGAAGTTTGACACCAGAGGGAGGTTGACATGAAGGTGCAATGCTCGACATCTTTGCAGTAGTGGTAGATTTTGGGAAGCTACTGGATGAGATCTTACAAATTTGGACTTCACCATAGGAAGATCCAAATGCACTGAAGTTACAAGAGGATATTCAACAAAATCAGCAACATCTGAAGGATATTTGGGAAATTGTGAGAACCTTACCAATCTCATGGAAGCTTGCAAAGATCAATGATGGAAATTCCCTCCAGAAAAAGATAAAGGAGTTAAGTAAGGAAGAGTGGGCTCTGATAGAGAGAAATTAACCATGGCAAGATGAGGCTTTCCAACTGTCCCAAGTAGTGGATGAGAAGCTTCAAGAGCTTATAGAGATAGAGAGAAAGAAGTGATGCAGAAGGGTACATACCCTGCGACAGAAGCACTGCTGGAGGAAGTGTGCAACGAAGAGAAATAGGTCACAGACATTCTGTAGCACTTCAATACTACCTACAACAACATTGCATTGAATATCATAAGCAGATCGGCTGAGTGACTCAGGACGAGTCACATGTGAGAGTTGTAGGCCTATTGGGCACAACCCAACTTGGCCTAAATTTTGGCAAAGACTCTGTATTTTGAGGGGTGGAGCATGGAGTGGAGCATAAAGTGGACCATGCATTGGACCATGTTGAATATAGCACGCAGTGTCGTACGGGATTCCGGGTGGGTCAAAGCACCTCTTTTTTGTAAAAGTGAACGATTTTGTATGTGATCAATCATTTTGGGACCATAGTTTCTTGTTTTAGGGAGTCCACTATATTTGGACCATGGTATTTTGATGATCTAACCCTACAGTGTAATAGTATATATAGGGCAAAATAATAAGAAGAGATATAAATCAAATCAAATCAAATTGTTCCAGATTAGTGTTATGGGAAAATTATTGTGATATGTAATTTGGTAGAGAAGGTGAGGCACTTCAACTAAGTGCATCAAGACCTAACTCTGCAGCTAAGTGTGCAGACAACCTACAACTTAGTGCTTAGGCCAAGAACTATTTATTGTTCAAACATTTTTTATATTAAGCAGCAATTATTGTGGGCATATCCCTACACTGGGGTGAACCATGGTAAATTGGTGTTTTGATGTGTATATTTTTTTTATTATTTGTTGTACAGTAGCATTTATTACAATTGCATTTTACTTCAACGCAACGATGGTTTTATATGGCATTTTTAAGTGATTAATCTAATGCGGCAAAGTGATTTATAAATGCTAAGAATAAGATAACATAATAATACCACATCTCCTAATCCTTCAAGGCTGCAGAAACCTATTTCTGCATCCTCCCATAGTAACTTTAGGTGGGACTGCAATTTGCTTGTAGGTCGTTGCTGGAAGGGCCAATGATTGAGGGTTTTTTCGGTGCACAATATAGATTGAACATGGGTCAACCCAAACCAAGCCAAAAAATAGTGAAATCACTTCAGTTTGACATGTATTTCTTCTTACCTCCCTTAAAAGAATATGAATTTGAATGTGATGACTTCCTCTTCCCTTTCTTTGCCTTACCATCTAATGCACAATTTTCCACATCATCATGATTTAATGAGAATTCATCTTTGGTGTTCCACCAAATCTCTTCCTGTCCCAAGTCAGACCACAATCGCTCCCATTATGGTAGCTTTTCCCTCCCATTAATTAATTCCTAGTAGCAATGCCAGATCTTGGGATGTCGTAAAAGTGTTAGGCTCACTAGATCATCTTTTGCAACAATAATCCTAACACTTCCAACCTCATCCTGATAATAGGTGACCTCGGTCAAGTACTTTAGAATTGAGTCACCCTTCTCCATCTTGATCTTTCTGAGCTTGTCCTTCAGTATGAGCTTCATGTGGTCACTGCTATTTTGAAGTAAGTATGTCAATTCCTTCTACATTGAAAATGGAGTTTCCTTGCCATCGAGATTCGAGATAATATGATCTCGAACTCCTTCTAGGACAATCCTTCTCACCTTTGTTGTTGGCATTATGACGCAGATGTTGTCCTTGATGGTAACTCACTCATATGACAAATCATAGTTCAAACTCACAGAATGATGAGAGAGAGCTATACAGAGGTTCCCCATTGACCCAGTCGCGTGTACACGTGGGCTAGTAGACCAAAAGCAGTGTATAGCATAAGCGCACACTTTCATGGAAGGAAAGGCATGTACATGTTGGAAAACTAAGTTTTGGTTCGTGGTATTTGGTCCATGGTATTTTGATCCATGGTATTGGTCCAAGATATCTGGTCCGAAGTGTTGACCATAGGTATTTGGTCTAAGGTATTGGTCTTAAGTGGTTTTGGTCCATGGTATTGAGTAAGGCCTAAGGCTATAAAAGGAGGAGAAGATCATTAGGCAAATGTACTCATGTATTGAATATCTGATGAAGAGAAAGATCTAGTATACAGGTTATTGGGTTATGCTGCATAGCTGGATCTGAACGAAGGATGAACCTTAGTGCTTGATGAAGGATAAGTTCTAATGATGGGTCAAGATATTAAGGCTTGAATTGAAGTATCTTTGTGTGGTTTTGATCATTTATCTGAATAACTAGCGCATGTTGTACTCCGTAAATATGATGATCTAGGTATAACTGAAGTCTAGAATTGTTGTAAAGTTTAAATCATCATTTATTGGTCTATACGTAGGTGCACTTTAGAAAAGGAACATATACACATTGGTTTTGCATATCAAAGATGCATATACGTTTTAAATTTTCTTTGCAGATCTATACGCAGGTTCACCTTGAGCAAAGAGCGTATGCATGCAGGTTTGACACATGGAAGTAGCATATACCTCATAAAATATGTTTTAGCTGCTTCTGTTTGGTGTTGCAGTGTTCTGGGTTCTAGCTTGGGTTCTGGTTACTGTATTCTAGTTACTGTATTTTGGTTACAACATTCTAAAAAACGATTGATTGATTCAGTTGTGGTTGGTGCAAAGGAGATTGGTTGATGTAGATATATGTGATGTTTGAATGATGTTATTGATGGATATAGTTTGAAAATTTATGAAACGTGGTCCCTAGAAGAAAAGAGAAGGTTTTAGCCTTCTGTAGGCCGACACCTACGTACTGTAAACATATCAGCTAGTACAAGAGTTAGGGGATTGTAGCTCCCTTCTAGGAGAAGCTGGAGAATGAGAGAAGGTTGTTTCCTTCTCCAGGTAGAATCATACGTACTGGTATAAGACTGCACCAGTACAAAAATTGTAAAAAGAAGTTTCTTATTAAAAGGAAGATATAGACAATTGCAGTAGGTGGTTTTCACCCACATTAGCTTTCCAACTTATATCTTGTGTTCATGTGTGTGATTGACTATTCTTTTTTTTTTACTGCACCTGGTTACTATTTATATTGTTCTAATGTACTGATTAAAGATCAACATATGATGAATTAACTGAATCATAATTTTGCAAGATATATGCTAGTTTCCTTAAATATAGTTGCATATATGCGCGGGTTCCATTAACTAAAGTAGAATATATGAATATGATTATGGAAATGAAAAATAATTGATTTGCTAATACTAATTCACCCCCCCTCTCAGTATTATTTCCAACAATTGGTATCGGAGCAGGTCCTTTAGAAGAAGCTTGATAGCTTGAAGGAAGATCCATCATCATGAGTAATTATGAAAGAGTGGGATCCATCATACCACCAATCTTTGATGGAAGTAACTTCGTTTATTAGAAGGTAAGAACCATAGCCTATCTTCAATCTCTTGGAATAGATGTCTAGGAAATCGTGCAAGGAGGATATACATTTCCATCAGTAATTCCTACATATGCAGCAGGTAAAAAGCAATATGAAACCAATGCCAAGGCTATCACTACACTATTGGGAAGTCTGTCACAATCAGAATTTGTCAAAGTTATGCAGCTCAAATCCGCTAAAGAAATATGGGACAAAATCATTTTAAGCTATGAAGGAGACTCTCAGGTAAAATGTGCAAAACTGCAAATTCTCATAATTCAATATGAAACTCTCAAAATGCACAATGATGAACGTATAGCTGGTTACTTCTTATGTATAGATGAGATTGTTAATTGCATGAAGAATTTGGGTGAAGAGATAAAAGAAGTTACTTTAGTTGAAAAGGTTTTAAGATCCTTGTCTTCTAAGTTTGAATCAAAAGTATTTGCCATAGAAGAAAAGTAGGATCTTCATATTATTACTATGACACAGCTGCACAAAATCTTAACTACTTTCGAGATGAGAAAATGAGGTCCATCAGATATGAGAGAAGCCACATCTAAATCTTCAAGAAGAGAAGAACTCAATGAATCAAGACATATTTCAAAAGGAGAGGAAGAAGTAAACTTTGTCAAGAACCTTAAACGGGGTTCCAGAAGATTCAGAGGTAAACCACCTTTCAAATGTTTTGCTTGTGGAAGAGTCGGTCATTATGCTGCCAAACGTCCTCATAAAGAGAAGCTTGGTAAAGGTAAGGAATCAGCAAAATGGAATAGAAAACAAACTGTAAGTAAGAAGAGCTACTATACGCATGAAGATAGTGATAGTTTATCAATTAGTGATGAAGATGAAAATAGTAATGAATATAGACTTCTGATGGCTTTTGAAGATGATGATTTCTTGGATGCTTTAGATGAAGTCGACCTTTATGAAGAAATATCTAAGATTAAAATCTGTTTATAAGAAAAGAATATGATTATAGATACTTTGACATTCCAACTTGTTGAAAGAGAAAAGCACAATGAAAAACTAGAATGCGAAATTGTGAGTCTAAGAAAGGATTTTGAGAAAACAAAAGCTCTCAATCTTAGATTTGCTAAAGGATTAGAAACCTTAAATGTAATTATCAAAGTGCAGTGTTCTCATCTGATAAAGAAAGGTCTTGGATATACTGAAGAAGCATCTCAAGCACAGAAGTCGTCAACCTCTACTAAAAGCTATCTTGACGCAGCAAAGGGTAGTGAATAGTTTGACAATCGTCAGCAAAGACATAAAGAAGATCACCAGGTAAATTGGGCTCAATTTACTTCAAGGATAAATAGAAGCTATAACCAACCTTAGGTAAATCATACTCAATCTTTTTCAATAATGAATATCAATAGGAACTACAATCACCAGGTCAATAGATTCAATAATCGTAGGAACTTCTTTAATGGCCAATATTTTTCATGTCATAACTTTGGACACAAAGTTTCTCAATGTGTTGCTTACAAGACCATCATGACTAGAGAAGTACGAAATCAAAAGAATGTGACAAGGATCATGAAACACACCTACAATAACTTTTCTCTTCTTGAAAATGAAATAGAATGCTCTATCTGCAACAACTTCGATCATGAAGAATACGAATGCAGGAGTAAATTTCGGCAAACATCTTAGAAGGAGAAAACTCCATTAAATCGAAAAATATGGAGAAAGAAAGAACCAAAAACATAAAGATTTGGTATAGCCTTGTATGCAAAAGGACAAGAAAATCAGTGAGACATCGACAGTGGATGCTCAAAACACATGGCAAGTGACAAAGAAAAACTTTAGTCATATAATGCCTTAGAAAAAGAAAAGAAGGTCTAATTTGGAAATGAACCTCCCACTGTCATAAAAGGTAAAGGCTTTGTTCTCTTAAAAGAAAAAGTTAAAGTTGGGAATGTTATGTATGTTAATGACCTAAATCATAGCATGTTGAGTGTTAGTGAATTGTGTGATCAAGGAAATGAAGTAGTATTTCGATCAAATGGATGTGTCGTTCATGTGGTTGATACAGGAGAAACTGTGATCAAAGGTATAAGAACTCCAAACAACTTATACATACTCAAGGGTGGACAACAACAGTGCTATCTAAGAAAAAATGATGAACACTAGCTATGGCACATAAGATTGGGGCATCTAAGCTTTTCTCAAATAAGAAAAGCATGTAGATTTCAGGTTGTTCGCGATCTTCCTTATATCAGCATTCCATAAAATACAATATGCAAATCATGTCAATTTTGTAAGCAAACCAAATCGCACATCCCTGAAAAGGAAGGATCAGCTAGTAAGCCTCTTGAACTTGTTCATACTGATTTATGTGGACCATCAAGGAAAAAGTCATGTCGTGGAGAAGAATACTTTATATTGTTCGTTGATGGTGTTTACAGAATGTTTTGGATAGGACTTCTAAAGCATGAAGATGAAGAATTTGAAAATTCAAAGCCTTCAAAGCTTTGGTTGAAAATGAATCATATCGCAAAATCAAATGCCTCAGATTTGATCAAGGAGGGGAATTTACCTCAGATGAATTCTTTGACTTTTGTGAAGAACATGGAATAAAAATGCACTCCTCAACAAAATGGAGTAGTAGAAAGGATGAACATAACTATTCAACAAATGGCACATGCTATGCTAGATGAGTCTGGAACTCCTGCAACCTTCTGGGGTGAAGCTGTATTCACTGTCGTCACTATTCTCGACCAAGAAAATGTTCGGGTAAACAACACTCAAACTTGACATGAACTTTGGTATGGTAAGACTCCTACTATAAAATAATTCAAAGTTTTTGGAAGAAAATGTTACATCAAAAGGACTGATGAAAAAGTTGGTAAGTTTGAACCTAGAGCAGATGAAGGTATTATCCTTGGTTACTCTTCCCGAAGTAAAGGATATAAATGTTATAATAAGAGACTTGGAAAAATTATTGGAAGTATTGATGTTGTGGTTGATGAAGCATGCAAAAATCCAAAGAAAATAGAAACCGAAGATTATGAAGAAGATGACGATTATCCTCCCACATCAAATTAGACTAATTCTGAAGAAGAAACCAATGAAGCACTAGAAGAATAGATAACGGTAGAAGAAAAGACTCCATCTAGATATGTTCAGAAAAAATCATCTAGAGACAAATATTGGGACAGAAAGAGGCAGGTGTGCATACTAGTGGGCTCCATTATTGCAGCAATGATGCTGCAACCCCTAGGACTCCCTTCTTTACTTTTATCAACCCAGTAGTTCGTAACAAACTTTGAAGCAACGGTGTTGTATGCACAAGTACTAGATCTTACTATAGGCTGTGACTTGATCTGTTGGCACAAGTTCGCTAGGAGCTTAAGCCAACTTCTATGAGTTCTTAGAAGAAGCTTTTAACTGTGATGGATGAAAGCTAACTCAAAAGATGCTACTCTACTTGCAGAATGAAGCAGAAAACTAAAAGGAAATGCAAACCCTAGTTTTGCTGACTAACCCTACTAGTGCAAGAAAAGAGACGAAGGTTGCTGAAATGGATGCCATTGACTCTTGGAAAGGTAAGATGCATGTGTCTAAGCTACTTCTGAAGAAAAATATCGAAAAAGCATCTTTTTGTATTTTTGAATAATTTTGTAGAACTATTATGCATGTGCTTTAACTATTTTTGACTATGTAGGGGTTTATTGGCGAAAGGAAATGGAGTGGGAACTTGAAGAGGGTCGGAAAGGTGAGAAGAGATCCTAAGGGGTCCCTAGCACCATTCTAGAGAATTCCACAGTGATCTGATCTCGAAAAACTATTCGCGTGAACTTCTACAGGAAGTCTGCAGGGATTCTACAGGAAGTTCTACAAGATCAGGCTGAAAGTGGATTTTAGAGGGTTGATGGTGGAAAAATGGTGGGAAAGTGGAAACGGAGGATGGATAAGGATTTTAAGGGGTCTAGGACTTGGTAAATGAAGCTAAGGAGTGATGAAGGTGGTTGGATTTTTTCAAGGATGGAGAGAGAAATGTTGCACAAAAATGTAGAAATTAGGGAAAATTGGGAAAGTGTGGCAAATGAAGGGAAGAAATCTGAAATTAGGGTCTAGAACCCATTTTATGATGGAGGAAGGGTAGGTAGGAATGTATCACAGGTCCTCTACACACTATTTTCCAAAACTAGTTGAACAAAGACTGAAAACCCAGAGATCCTATTTTGACCTAATCTGACCTAAAAACCATAAACATGATGAACAGAAGTTTATAGACAGGAAGTCATGCAAGAGAGCTATGGAAACTAGGTAAGAATAGATCTAAACATGAAAACACAACGGATATCAACCTTTCCAACTTAAAACCTAACACTAGCAATTGCATTGGAAGGCAAAAACAATGTTTTTGTGGCAGCAAGTATGCCTTGGTCTTAGCTCATGGTCCTAAGCAGGGAGAGATGAGATCAAGGATTTCTTGTTGGATTTTTTGCAGGTCTTTTCTGTTACCAAACTATCAAATTAACCTGAAGCATGAAAGACTATCTTAATCATCAAAATAAATCTAAGTAACAAAGCAAGATTTTAACCTAAATAACAAAAACTATTCTATGAATGCAAGAAAAGCACATAAAAGTACACAAAGGAGGTACTAGCGCTTGGGTTGGGCCCAACCCTGAGAGCTACAGCCTCCTAAGAAAGCTCAGAGCTGGCGCAAAGCGAGATTCATCTTCATTAATCCAAAATAATAGTCATGTTACAAAACTATTTACAGCTAGAGCTCGAAAATGAGCTGAAATTCAGAGCTGCACTAAAGTGCAAAAACAAACTATTCAATAGCTAAACTACCAAGGCTTGAAGCCTTCCTACTTATGCAACACAAGGACTCCCAACAGTCCTACTTAACTTTAGGAGCTTGGCTGCCCAAAACTGTAGTTAATCAACCACTTCACTAAACTTGCTCGGCTGCCCCTTGAAATCATCTTTGGTGGGCTGTTGAACTCCAAGTCGATGCAAGAACTTGAGGAAGCGGTCATTTAGTGTAGGAGACATCCCTCCTACAAAGCCTCAGCCTTGTTCCTTCGTATTTGGCTGCCAACTTGCTCATAAATGCCTGACCTTGGTCCAAAAGATGTCCAAAAATCTGCAATAAGCACGTATTAGACTTTCTAGTCAAGTGACTATTCTCATTCATTAAATTAACATAAATATATTCAAAAGCATGCATAAACTATGAAGAATGGTGGATTAATTGAGAATAATAGGCAAAATGAGCCCATAAAGTTACCCATTTTTGGGGCTCATCATCACCGCCTTGCTGAATGTGTTGCTCATCCTCTGAGCAACTAATCCAGTTCATCATGTTTGATTGCTTTGACTGCCTCTCTGACATCCCAGGCTTCTAAGGTGATGTCCTCTTCTTGGTCATGAAACCTTGCCTTCCTCTCTACCTCCTCCCATTGCATGTGTTCTTCTTCTTCTTTTACCCCTTCCAGTAGTCCTAAAAGTAATGGAGGACTCAAATTTAGGCCAATTTAGTTGGCCTTCATATTTTTCATTGATTGTTTATAAAGTGGCACTCTTGCCAAAGCCTCCCTCATTCTATTCAGGCAGTGGTATTCTCTTATTTTTAGACTATGGGACAATGTGTTCCATCTCCTTGTGCAAGCATGAATGAAATTATCACCAAACAATCTTTCCATGTCTCCAAAGTGAGCAATGGCCTAAGCTTGCCTTTCAACGTAGTCCAGGAGAACTTGAGGGTTGTTAGCAAGGTGTTGATGCACATATACTAGAGCTGAGGGATCTTTTGGTTATACCCTGATCATGAGTGGCTCACTTAGCTCCCTGTCCATAACCTTCTGAATTTCTACTGCCCTCTTTTCCTCGTGACTTAACCAAGAAGCCATAGCCATGAGTTGTACATCTCCCAATGTAGCATTGGGGTCCCATAGATTCATGTTTGGAAGTGCCAAGTTGTGTAAATAGAATTCTGCTAACTTAGCCTTTATCTTCAACTAATCTATTGTCACACAAATACATAAAATGATTGTAATTCTAGAATGGAATGCTGCCCATTTGGGCCAATGTGTTAATTTGAAATTGCAACCATTGATCTTTAAGATATAATGCATAGGACTTAGTAGTTTGCCTACATTGTAAGGATTCTACTGCCCAGCTAGCACCATAGAGGCCATTTGGGCTTCTTTTTCTTGCAACTGTGGTTTTAAACCCTGTATTTCTTCTACTGCGTGAGACTCCTTTTCCTGCAGCAATTTTGTCAGCGTCTCAACATCAAATTGTAGCTTCTCCTCTCTCTGTTGTTTCCTTGTCTGCTAGAGGTCCTTCTTGCTACTGCTGCCCTCCCAAAATGGATGGCCTATCTTCCTTATGACCTTCCTTTTATTTTTTTTAAATTTTACATGTAATCTGCACATCAAGCATTAAAGCAATTACTTGAGATTGACTACGAAATTACAACATTTTACAAGGGAATTTTACATCTATTTTAGCTTTTGGGGCGCTGCCCTTGATCCCCTACCAAGCAGAGGGAGGGGTCCAAATAATCATTGTCGCCCCCCCTGGACCCCCCTGTCAGCGCACATTTACAAGCAACATTGCCACCACATTACGAACTGGGATCCAATGCGGCGACACCTTTAAATAAAGAAGATAATCAGGCTCGACACCCATCATATTATTTATATTTCATACTGATTTATATATATATTTATATATTTATATATAATATATATATATATTATATATATATATATATATATATATATATATATATATTATTTATATTTATATATATATATATATATTATATATATATATATATATATATATAATAATATTATTATATCTGTGTGTGTGTGTGTTTATAATTTTTATTAACTTTGTGTTAGTCACAACAAATACCCAAGAGATTTGCTACATTTGTTTGTCTAAATTCTCATTCCTTTATGTGATGATTTTTAATACATTTAAGGGATTACACATCAATTCAAATTTCATTACATGCCTATAGGAGTACATCCTACAATAAATACCTAACAAAAAATGAAATTTGCAATAAGTATACATTAGTGCATATTATAACTTTCATCTTCCCATGACCGATTGAGTTATAAAAGTGATCCCCTTCCTTTCCTACATGTAATTCTTACCTCCTTGAGGTTGATATTTAGGGAATAGATTTGGTCCTATAAAGAAACAACCTATGTAAGTAGTGTCTTGGTTTCATCCACTTGTCTTGCCAACCTTCTCTTCAGGTCTTGTACTTTCTCCATCATGTTAACAATAGTTGTCAACTAATCTTATGATTTCATATTCATGAAGAACCTATCCAATTGCATTGAATCATATTTTCGAGCATCCATGTACCCCTTACTTCTCTTTGCTATTGTCTCCAAGTTCTCGGTATTGGACAGACCACATATTATTTCGCCTAGGAAAGAAAAGGAAAGGATGGGCCTCTATTTCTCTCTGAGCCCTCCCTTTCTCTTAATAATTGAACAACCAACTTGCCTGTTGATCCCACTTAGCTGATTGAGTTAGCCAAAATCTGCTTGTGTTTATACCCTAAATAACTTGCATTTTCTTTCTTAGAGTGAGCCCTAGGTGCACTATCAATATGCATGCTACCCAAATTTAATGGAAGGATCTGGGTCCCACCTTCCACAAAACTCACAATGTTGTTTAGAGAGTGGTCTACTTGAAAGTCAAACTCGAGCGTTGTGAAATAGAGAAGAAACCTGTGATGAGTAGCCTTTTTAGTTGGGTGGAAGTTGTGCCCGGGTCTGTGTCTTCTTGTGCCAGGTCTCTATCTTTTGCCTCCTGTCCCGTAGAGAATTCCTAGCCCTCCTCTTCCTATGTTGTTGTGGCCCTTGTTATCTATGATGTTGCTATTACTTCGATGCCCTTTGCCTGCTCTGCGGCTGCCTTTGCTACCTCGAAGACTACCCTTACCTCTGCTGCAACTTTTTCATTATACATCTTCTCAGCTAACTTCGTCACATGTAACTTGGCCTCATCCTTTGTTTCTATGCTACTGTCCTATCCAGCTCCACCAAATTTGGGGTGTGCCACTCGGAAGGCCATGATTCTAGCACTATAAAAGTTGCATCATCAATGGAAATGAAGGGGAGCTTGGTCCACTGCTACACTGGATCCTTTCACGCCTTGATGTAGATGTTGTGCATATCTGCCTTGAAGTCTGCAAAGCTCGGTAGACTGTTCTGCATTATGGGGGATAGGCATGGCCACCTATTAATCCACATATGGAAACTCACATTCATGAGCACCTATAATATCTTAGTCTCATGAATCTTCTTTGTGTCCTTGGTAGCCCAGAGCGATGCGTACTCTGTGGTCTCTGGTGAGTCTTGCTCAATGCTTAGGAACTAACTATCCTCTGCGAGTTCTCCCACTACCATCAAAATGGACAAGAGAAACCATGTGTACTGGAAGGTCTTGCCCTGCTCCTAGGCTTCCTTGTAGTTGGTCAAGAATTCCTTGCAGAGGAACTCGGCCTAGTTGAACTGGACCCCCTCTGCACCTTGTTCGGCCAATGCAACTACCGGCGCTAGTATCTCATCGTTGTGGCATTTTCTCATTACCTTCCCAGATAGGAGTTGGGTGGCTACGCGCACCCCTTTATCTTTGATGTTTCTGATTGCGTAACCACTCTTTTTTTTCTCAAATTTATATTTTTTCTTCATGGCCTCAGCGAGAGCCAAACCTCTGCTTTTTCCTGCTATTGCCGCGGGGTCCTTTCCCTTATAGGGAAGCTGAGAAATTCTATGGATGAGATCCCTCGTGATGGGAATAGGCTCCTCTAGACATAAGTACCCATTGTGCATCAGGAAAAGAAGCTTCCTGGGGCCTATTGGGCATGGAATCTCCCCCCACAACATTTTTTAGGGCTCAAAGCCCAAGTTTTGGTCCTACGCAAAGTATAGGTGGAGTCATAGGGTTGTCCACCCTAAGTATTGTAAAGTATTGTAATGTCATGTCAGCCTACCCATGGTCCATGGACCATGGGATTATATAAGTAGAGCAAGGCTCTAAGTTGTAAAGGAAGCAAAGAAGCTAAGTATCAAAGATAGAGCATAGAGGAAGAGTCTAAGTGTATTGGGTCCTAGTAGTAGGAAGAGGCTCTGCAACTGAGTGCGCAGAGGCTTAGCAGAGTCCCCAGTTGAGTGTGCAGGCCCCTGTAGCTGTGTGCACAGAGAAGTGTCAAGTCTGTAACCTTGAGCAAAGAATAATAAAGAGAAGTTAATTCCAATTTCTTTGCATCTACTTGTGTATTGCCTTCTTTACATTTATACTATTTTGTTTATTGCGCACAGTTATATGATTGTTGGATATACTATTAATTATCACTAGCCTTACACAGATAAGTTAATCATGTAATAATAGGTTAAATAAGCAAGGAACTTGGGTATAATACAGATCTCACCCTGAGTAGGGCTACGCGAAGGCCGCATCACAAGTTACGAGGGACTAATAGGTTCACATAGCGATGTGCATGCAGGGTCAAACCGCGAACTGCCAGAACCTCATCAGACATCCCCAGAGTGTGGAAACCTGGTTCTAGCACCCTCCCATACTACTTTGGGTGAGACCTTAGTCTGTGCTCCATGTATTGTTGTCGAAAAGGCTAGTAGTATCGGGATTTGCTTGGCTAAATCACCTCTGAATCTAGGACAGGCCCATACAAGCCAAAAAATGATTCCGTTGCCGTGATTGGGATCTGCATAAGGGATATCTAATGTCGTGCCACTGGAATCCAACAAAGAAAGAAATTGAATAGTGGTTGGACAAGAAGATTCATGAGTTTGTAGTGCAGGAAAACAAAAATCCATGAGTAACTAAAGAACAGTGGTTGGAGCGCTACTTGTATATGGAAATACACGAAATTTTCTTTGCAGCCTTTCCTTTTGAGTTGTATGAGTGGATCACGAAGCTAGAAGACAGTCATGGAAGGTGTAGGCTCGACAAAATAATTGTGTGGACTCCAAAATTAGTGTGCAAACTAGAAGCGCCAGGAGATAAGATCATGCAAGTTATGGACCGTTGGCTCGACTGAATTATAGGAGGATTTATCATTGAGCTTATGGTAGACATGACCGTCAGCTACAGTGAGGTGGAGTGACGTTTCCTTAAGGAACTATGGGGTAAGTATATTAAATCTTTGAAAACTTGGATTAAGATGTTATTGTGTGAAAATAGGGTTATGCAAATAAATTAATGTTTGGGACTACTCGAAGTAGTGAAGAATTGGAAACCAGTCCCTTAATTTGCCCCTCGCGGGAAAGTGAGGAAGAGCTCATGAAAGTTTCTTCGAGAAGCACAGTTAGTCTGATAAGGTAGCACATTCTACATTTATCACCTCCACCCACACCACCACCCTTCTTACCCTCTTCACCTCCATCTCCACCCACCTGACATCTGCCACCACCACAGTTTAGTATGGCGAGTGCGATCAAATTACTAGTATTCAGAGGAGTGAGGAATGAAGATCTGGACCAATTGTGGTTTGTGGTAAGAGTAGTATGGGAAGCATAGGGAGTTTTGGATGACAATATCAAGAAAGCTATGGTGGTGAGTGCATTGTAGGATCACACATTAACATGGTACATCAAGCATTATATTGACCATCCAAATGTAGGAATCATCGAAATCCAAACCACATTGAATAAGGAATTTAGCAGGCCAAAGTCAGAAACACAATCCATCATTGGGTTTAAGGAGATCGCAATGCTTCCGGGCAAGACCCCCTGGGATTTAGACCAAAGATTGAAGGGCATGATTCAAAAAGCCAACATGACATTGACAGATGGACAACAATGCGCATGGTTTGTAGGACCACTGACACCGCACTTAAGGATGGTGTTGTCACAACAAAATTTTCCACCCATGCCGAAGATTTGGAGATGGCGATGAGATTGCATGAGACCCTTATACAAAAGCCCGGTCTAGGAGTCCAACAAATCCACGCGCAACTACAAAATCTATGTTTGGAAATGTGGTGTTTGAAATAGGACAGGACACCTCAGCTAGAGGTGTGTGAGGAGGTATGGTGCATAAAATGCAAAGGCAAAGGGAAGGGGGAGGGCCAATTCCTTTAAGAGCTGAGGCACAGGTAGGACCAAGCATGGCACCTACATTATGGTGTTTGCTTTGTCAGATAGGAGGAAAACACACTATGGATAATTGTCATCTATTGCAGAACTATACACAGACGTCCCAACAATTGTTTTGTAACTTCTGCAGGTTGGTAGGCCATTATGAGCGCACCTACAGAAGCTATGAACTAATGATGCACTAGACTCCTACCTAAAGAGTGCAGATTGAAACGTGAGCCCTCGAACTGAATGAAGGAATGGTACACACTGGATTCTAGGGGTTCGGTCGAGGATGAGGTGGAATGGGACCAGGAAGGGGTTGCAGACTGTTAATTTGTTATAATTGCAGAGGGCCAGGGCACTATGCCCACGATTTTACAATCCTGAAAAGGACATCATGTTTGTACTATATTCACTTTGGTCATGAGGTATAAGACTACACTACATTGATAGCAAAACTACATGAAAAAGGGGTACTTCAGCCCCCTCCGACTCAGAATTTTCAAATGATGAGGTTTGAATTGTGCGAAGAAGACCCAAATGTAAACATGTTGCTGAGGAGTGGTGTGACCACTAGCGATCATAAAGGGGAATAGTCAGAATAAAGTCTGTTGGTTCTCAAGGGTCCTACAAAGGAACCCAAATTTGATTTAGAACTCATGAAGGAGACATTCATGGAAGCTAAGAAGAGCTTCACGGAGGCCTCCACTTCAGGTAGTAAGGATTTATTAGAACTAGGGATGGATCCTTCAATGCTCACTACCTTTATGGAGACATGCATGAAACTAATACATGATAGCAAGGCCGTAAAAGGACTACAAGAACTTATCACTATGTGTGCAGGGTCAAGAGAACTGCGCATGGTCTGGAAACTTGGAAAGCATGCATTGCACACAGGAAGGGAAATGAGGTTGACTGCGCAAATCAGCGAATATGAAATGGATCAGGTAATGTTGGATCTTGGATCTATCATGAATGTACTACCAAAACAAACAACAGAACACATGGGCAGACCCATGCTACAGTGGTCTCCTATTCAATTACAAATGGTGAACCAATAGAAGATATTTCCCATGGGAAGATTGCAAAGGGTAACAATTGATATTGAAGGTGCGAGCAAGTAGGCAGATTTTGAAGAGATAGACATTGTCAATGGCAGTAATCCCTATCCCGCACTACTAGGAATAGACTGGGCCACCGATATGAACGGAGTCATAAATGTAAAGAAGCGCAAATGATCTTTGAAAAAAGGTCACTACATGTAGTAGCACCACTAGATCCAGCCGAAGGAGCATGATACACTGAAACAATGTGTGATGATGATAGTGATGACATTCTTGATTGTATTTAGAAGATAACTGTGTGAGAGGAGGATTGGGTCAATTTGACTGTAGATGGAAGGATTTTGTGGGAGTGCGAAAGCTCCTGCACTTTGGATTCAGATGAAGAGATAGAGTAATGGAAGAATCAGCTGCATGAAGTAACAATGCTTAATTGCAACATGATGGTTAGATCACTACATTGCATGAAAATAGAAGCAAGGGACCTGCCGACATATGATGGGTTGATAGCAGTGGATGAATTCCTGAGCAAATTTGAAAGCACAGTACCAAAATAGCAGTAGTTTGATGCGCTGAAGTGGGCACTCCGTGAAACACCCGCATGTGGTGGGGCATGCATCAAGGAAGTTTTGAGGACTTGTGTGGATGTAGAAGGATGATGCGCCTATGCTTTGGAAAACCTTACCTCGGAAGGAGAGCTAGTCAACAAGGGTGGAAAAAATTGCACGCCTACCTATCCCAATGGATATGGACATATGTTATACAGCCTGCACTATCGCACACCAATCCCTGAATAGAGAATCAAAACAAACCGCAGTGGTAGGAAAGGCGACACATGCTACCAATTATCCGTGGAGAAGCATTCGATAGGGTGTGCAAAGTATTGAACAGGGTTCAGAAGGCGAGATGCACTAATTAGGACCTGTGCGTACAACGATTCGATGGGCCTATAGGACCATGTGTGAAACCCTGACCATAGAAATGATTCCAAAGGTGCAGAATAGACTAGATATCATAATTTCTGAAGAGAATGCAAAGAGGAGTCTGCTCGGAAGAGATCCTGCCATTATGACATTATGTGAAGACAACAACAAAGAAATCACACAGCTACGCGAGGTCGAACACATAAAGATTTAAGAAACCATTGGGTGAGGGAACCTTCAACTTTTTGAACTCGAAAAAGACCTAGTATTACTAAGGAAGAAAAGCATTTTGATGGATGCCAAGATCAAGAGGTTGGAAAACAAGATCAATCAAGCATGTCTCGTCAGTAAACCAAGGATGAAAAAATAAGGTGTGGATGATGATACCACTGGATTAGAAGATTTTTGCCAAGAATTTATGACTTTGCTGCCATGGCTATGACCACACCTCACCAAATGTAGTAACCAGGGGAGCGCACTACATATGGTAGAATGTGTGGCATCAGCTATCGCGAGGGAAATTGAGGAGTTTCTGTGGACTATACTGGAAGGCGAGTTGAAGTCTCACACAGGTGGTGCAACCACTTGACTAGCTATAGGGAGCATAGCCTCAGCACTCCAGGTAGTTGAAAGAAAGCACGGGGCTATAAAAGAGTCTATTTGGGAGCTGTGTGATAAGGGAGGTGTGCACAAACTCACCATGTCACTAGGTTTGCACTTGCACATGGGGGGCCACGCTGTCACATAGATAGGCTGGGAATTGACCATTGGTATCACTGTTCATGATGAGATGTCCAATTTAAAGCAAAAGGAAGCGGGAATTTAAGATGTGAACTAAGGGAAAGATTTGGGACAATCTGCCGGCAAGAAAGCATTGATGGCCCAAAATTGGGAGGAACGGTAGAATTTGAATTCAAAAGGTGCTATAAAACTCTAGGGGATAGCCATGAGACAACACTTGTTCACTTGATATTTGAGTAGATGATTAGAGTACAGAGTGTTGTGCGTCGAGCGATATTTGAGCCCCAAAGTTCATGAACGACCATAGACAGTTCAAATAAGATTGAAGATAGCAGGAGAGGGTTGGGATTTTCATAAGGAACCATCGATGAGGCCGTGTAGAACCCCATGGCACACGATGTTCCCAAAGATACTAAGGTTGCTTTGGAAATCCCAAAATAACCTCGGACGTCGAGACCCAAGAAAGATAAGTAGGTAGTGGGACCAGTCCACATGTCACCAAGGAATCAGCGGTTCAGAAAGCTCTCAATGGAAGAAAAGGGCAATGATGTCACCATTGGGATAGACAAGGAGGAGGACCTATAGGCTCTTGTCGATGAGATAGAGGAAGTAGAGGATATGGAAGAGCATATCCAACTGGTGTTCTCTGTAGTGAAATTTCCCTAGTAAATCCCTCCACATAAAGGGAAAACTAAGATACCAAAGGATATAGATGCCACCAAGGGTGCACTCCAGAGCCTACTCCTCCCTGATGGAATTGTGTTTGAGGGCTTGCACCTACGCCGCTTGCCCACAATGAGTTTTCAACATTGGGACCTCATGGACAGCGAGAAGTTCGCACACATAGAGATAGAAAGCCTCATGAAGCAAAGCACAAAGGGGCTAGTCATAACACTATAGCCGCGAAAATAGCTGTGTGGTGTGGAAAAGGTTAGATTGCTTCATCTGCTATGGATTCCACACTTTCATCATGTACCCATCAATATTTTCATCATCAGGTAGTTGCTTTGCCTAGTGCACAATGGGTACTTATGGCTGGAGGAGCCTATTCCCATCACGATGGATCTCATCCATAGAATTTCTCGGCTTCCCTATAAGGGAAAGGACACTGTGGCGATAATAGGAAAAAGTGAAGATTTGGCTCTCGTAGAGGCCATGAAGAAAAAATATAAGCTCGAGAAGAAAAAGAGGGGTTACGCAATGAGTGGCAGCAAAGATAAAGGGGTGCACGTAGCCACCCAACTCCTGGCTGGGAAGGTAATGAGAAAATTCCACAGTGATGAAGTACCAATGCCGATAAATGCATTGGTCAAACAATGGGCAGAGGGGGTCCAATTTAACTTGGTCGAGTTCCTCTGCGAGGAATTCTTGACCAACTGCAAGGAAGCCCAGGAGCAGGGTAAGACCTTCCACTACACGTGGTTGCTCTTGTCCATTCTGCTGGTAATGAGAGAACTTCTAGAGCACAGTCAGTTCCCAAGCATTGAATAGGACTTACCAGAGGCCACAAAGTACATGTCACTCTAGGCTACCAAGGATGCGATGTGGATTTGCAAGACAAAGATCTTCTGGGTGCTCATGGACGCGAGCATCCAGATGTGGATTAATAGAAGGTGTTACACAAAAATATCATCACCATGACTATTTGCAGTCAGTATGGGTCTATCATCACTTATAATGTCCTCCTAAGCAAGTCGTAGACCTCAGCTCTTCATGTCAAGCTTTGCAAATGAGAGAAAGACATTAAAAATCAATAAAACTCTGGTTCCGCAATTTCTCTTACTTTTTCCTACGGGCCCGCACCCTTTGTTCATATTACCTGCGTATCTGCACGCTCTGTTTGTAAAGGGGTGGGTGTGTACCCCTGTAAAAATAAAAAAGGCACAAGTTTATTCTAAAAAACTCACTTTGGGTTAATTCTAGATGTTTCTAGAAGGAATTTTGATGTGGATTGTTCGCTCCAAGGTGGTTCATGCATCCCAAAAGAGAAGGAGCTAATCCCTTGACAGGAGGAGCTATCCCTTTGAAGGAGGGCTTTATCCCTTTGAAGGAGGACCTATTAACTTCCCTCCATTGCACTATAAATTAAGGCATTGGGTCAGTTGTTGGAGAGGTTAGAAGGTGAACATTTTTGAGAGTAATGCTGATGGAATTGGGACTTCCTAGTTAAACTTGAGAGAAGAGATCACATACCTTTTGGTTTCATTGGGAAGTGAGTGAAACTTGTCAAAGTAGAGGAGACTCCTTGTCAGACCCTCGGAGGAGCTTGTACAACATCAAGGCATAGGTTGTAAAGTTCTTCTTTGATTTGAATTAATACAGTCAGATTCATTTTTCTTAACAAATTGTCTTATGTGGTTTGTTTCATAATCTCCTTGATCATTATGATGAATATGCTTTATGATATTGGCTTTTCAGGTGCTATTTAATTTGTTTGCTTGTTTGTGTTTGCAGACTTATGCTTCAAGGAAGCTCATTTGGAGCGAGGGAGCGAGGCTTCCACAAACTTGCATTGGACCCAAGGTAGGCCTAAAACACTTGTTTGCCTTTGTTTTTAATTGCATATTTAGAGAAAGATAGTTTTTTATTGGCTTGCTTGTCACTAGATATCTTTAGATACTAGGAAGGTCAATCTTGTCCGCAACCTCGACTCATTCCGTGTGACACACTTCATATGAAACAATGGCCAATGTACCTCATGCATGTTGAACCACCATCATCAGATGAGTATGTTGATCAAGTGAATGAGCTAAGTATGATATATCACATGTATTTGAGGTTTGTTGCATGTGTAGAATGTTGGTTATCATCATATAGACCATTTTCTACAATGTTGATCATGTAAGTATGATCTCCTCTACTTACCCCTAGGTGAGAGGAGGTAATAAACCTTGTTACACACTATGGCACTAGATGCTTGCACTCTAGACCCCCCAATCCAATTTAATGTAGGTTGACATAGGATATGGATATAGGTCAGGCATCGAATTCCATAAGGACAAGATTTATTAGCTTTGTCATATGTAGAAAATCGAGAGAGGGGACCACTTTATTTTTCAATGCCTCACCTACTATGATCTATAAGAATAGTTTTAGTACCTCTTCAAAGAGTCTCAGAACTCTCTCTCCATATTCTTCTGCTATCATATCAATAATGCTTAGACTTGTTTATGAGGGAGGAAATGGCTCTTTAATCTTCCAGGCTCAAGCCTTCCTCTTGATTGGACACTACTTGAACGATCATATCCCTTTTCATAGTGCTCTTGGTGGACAACAGGCACCAATGCCCAAGCAAACAACAACATCATTCTAGCATGGTCCAAATCTGAGAGACCCTGAGGCACCTCCTACACCCTTCAGCAACATTTGATTAGAGTTGTGAATTGAAATCCCAAGACAAGGGTTGTCCTTCTAGTAGGTATCACTCCACTTCCAAGCAACAACAAACCCATCCCTTAAGATTGTGAGACATTTAACAAACCAATTCTTCTTCTAACCCCTTTAGATAATATTCTATTAGTTCATTCCCCTTCGCCTTAGATGCTAGGAGAGATACATAAATACATGTGGGTGGTCTGCAAAGTAGGGTTATTAGAGGAAATTTCACCATAAAAGTGCTCATGAAAATTTCACGTACATAATATGTAAACCAATCAAAATCCTTCAAATTTCAAAAGAGGTACATGTAAATATTTTTGATGGAAAATAAAAAAACTACTTTTTTTAATTGTATTTTTGGCTTATCTCCTTATAGGTTTAATCAAATTTCAAGTGTAGACACTCATTGGGTGCAAAATTAAATTCTTCATCCAACGTGTACCTATTATGCCTACTTTTGAGAAGACCCACATTGATAAAATTTGAAGAAACATTAAAAAAAGTGTGTACATTAAAAAGATTTTTTTAAGGTATCTTCAATTTTATTAATGTGGGTCTTTTCAAAAGTAGGCACAATGGGTACTCGTTGGATATGGAATTTAATTACGCACCCAACAAGTTTCTAAACTTGAAATTTGAGTAAACATATAAGTAAATAAGCCAAAAATACAATGGAGAAAAATAGTTTTCTTATTTTCTCTACAAAATTAATCTCTTATTTTATTATTTTCCTATTATTTTATTATTTTTCCTTAGGAGACTACTTTTAGGCTCAAATTTTCTCTAATATCCCTCATCTTCTTCTATCAACAAGTCCAAGAAACATTGATCTCCTTGTACCCTCCTCCCTCCTCTTCTTCTATCAACAAATCCAAAGAACATTGATCTCCTTGTACCCTTCTCTAAGGCATCCTTCAAAGAGTTTTTTGATTTTAGACCATTAATAATTCTTGTATCTATCCATTTTTTCCAAAAACACTTTCTTTCCCATCTTACAAACTTTAAATCTTAAATTACATCTACTTTTGGCTTTCACAGAAGTTAGTCATGCATTTCCACAATGTATAAATACTTTTGCACTAAATATTCCCATTGACCATTTGTTAGACCAACATGTATAATATTATTATATTGCATTTTATATATTAATATTATTATATGTGTTTATCAATATTACTAATAAGAAACTACTTAATCCAAAAATATATCCCATTTAAAAGAAAAAAGAAAAAAAACTTTTGTTATTTTTGATATGTCAAACTTGGATTTGGTGGGTTCTTTTTATGCCCAAAAACGGTGTCGAAAAGATATACTTCTTGTCATTTGTTTCTCAAATTTTCATAGCATTTTTGTTTTGAGTACTTTATAGGTATAGGAAACATTTTAAATTGAAAATCCTTTTCTTAATTTATTTATAATCTTTTATCTTAACATTTGTTTTAGGCATGATTTATATTATTGGAAAGATTTTTTAAATATTTACCATTTTGATGTTATATATATTTCTATAGATTATATTGTTTTTAAATTAAATAAAAAAAAATAAAAATAAAATAAATTTAAAATAAAAAAATAAAATATTTATGTATAATAATATAATGTAAAAATATAATATTGTTGTATATATATATTTATTTTTGTTTATATATTATTATTATCTTTCAATATGATATATATATATTATATTATATATAAACTTTTAGTTTTTATTTTCCATTTTTATTTGATAAATTTAAATTTTCATTCTTATTTGGTAAATTTAAATTAGATTACCTTAATTTAAATGACACTGACACTGATATATTAGATAAAGATTCAATGTGATATGTGATATGTACGATTTATTGTTTTATAATTTTTTTAGGAAATCAATTTCTTATAATTTAGATATGGTAAAAAAAAAAAAAAAATAACCTTAATTAACATAAACCCAAGGCAGTTACTACTATGAATATGAGACATGGGAGTAAAAAGGTCACCCCAATGATCTGTGTCTAATACATGAGAGTAGTGAGGTCACTCACAATGATGCATGTGTTTAAATATAATAATGAAGTCAGTGGTTGGGTATGTAGCATCTATTGTGAAACAATATTTGGCATATGTAGCATCTATTGTGAAACAATATTTTGCCAAATACATGAGGGATATGACATAAATTGATTAAAAAAACTGATAATTTTATTATTTATATATGTCATCCAAAAAAGAATGTGTAGGGTGGGAAGACAAGGTTAAAAAAAAATCTAAATTTTAAGTGAAAGGAGTTGTTAGATTGATTGGTTTTCACATATCAGATGATATAAATAATAATTGATCTAGAACTAAAACCTAAAAATAAATAAGAAAATTGAGAAAGAAACAATAACCTAGAATCATTTGTTTGCTTTATTTATTTGGTAAAAAAAAATTGATAATTATAATGGATCTATTTAAACTAATTATTCAATAGAGAAAAATATTTTATACATATAACTCAAAAAATGAAAGAAATAATAAATAATGTAACGCATGTAGTTAGAGATATGTAAATGCACCCTTAAAAAACGGGTGAGGTGCCCTTATTTGTGGGTGTTGGTGTCAGACGTTGATTGCATACATATTTCCCAGTTACTGAAGTTGGAGCTAACCCATATGGGATAAGAATGTGAATCTAGGCAAGGAACAACTTATATGTAGAATTTCCACGAAATTCTGATCCACTGTTATGAACAATCTTAAATAGAAATTTATTTTCACACAAACTCAGAATTTCTCTAATCTAATTGCAATAGAATAGAACAAAGATAATTTCACAGATTCACACAACATAACACAACAATTTTATAGGGAACCCAACATGGAAAACCCTCACTTGCTTGAAAATTTTGTTGAAGAAAATTAGAGCAATAGATCTCTTACAACGCACTTGCTTCACTAGTCTAGAATACAATGAACTCTCAGCCTTACACTAGGTAAAAAAACAACCCTGCAAGAATATTGATCTTTTCTCCCAAACCCGTGCACACTAGCAGCCTGAAATCCTTGTTCTATTTCTCCTAAAAGCTCGCGTAAATCAGCTCCTATTACAGGGGTATTCCCTATTTCTATGTGCACTCCCTTGGGAATTGCCTCGCTCACCAATAACTTGCACAAGAACCCTTGACTCGTTCTCTTCACAAGCTCGTGCTCAACAACAATGATGATGCAATTGTGTGCCTTCGATCTCCTTATAAGCAATTCGATTTGGCTATTGTTAATGAGTTTTCTAAATTAGGAGTTGAACTAGAGCTTTTCTAGTTAACAAAGGTCAACACAAGTTGTTAACTAGATCCTCCTAAAAGTTAGGAGGCTAACTCCTCTTAAGCTTTCAATTCCCAATTTAACTCATACTAGAGGACAGATAACTCATCCTCCACAAACTCACACTAGTCAAACTGCTTCTTGAACTCGTCCTAGTCATTGGAACTTGTACATGAGTAAGAAGATCTCCAAATCAATTCCTTGAATTAAGGCACAAATCAAGGAACCCATTCCTACACTACTTTTCAACACTCCCTCTTGTGGAAATTTCTAAGACTGACACATTAGAAATCCCTATTGCATTATCTGGTTTATTATCTCCTGCTTGTTCATTCCATTAACAAGTTATTTATTAATATAAATATCGAAATAAACACAAATGCAGCCTTCACACATATTCAAATCAACAACTGAAATAACTGAGACAATCACACAAGGTACAACGTTATTTTTGTACAATCGTCCCCAGAAAAACCCAATGCGGGAAAACCGGTGCAACAGATATGAGGGTTTTATTATTATGCAATTTCTAAATACAACTAGGGTACCAGAAATGGCTCACTCTTTAGAGATTTTCCTTGGCAGAAGTACCTCTCCTCGGAGACAAATATTCTAGCTGATCAGCAATCAGATGATTGATCCCACAACAACTTAGACAGTTCCTTAGCTGGAAAGCGAAATATGCTCCAAGCTTCCTTCCAAAACTGTGTCACACTCCAGGGATTGTGTCACCCTCTACAGCTCTACGTTTGCCTCTCAGCTCCCAGTCTGCCCCACGAAAATTCCTCAACGCTGCCTCTTCAACCCAATGTCAGCTCTGCAGCTCTCTGTGTTGCCTGTATCAGCCTCTACATCAGGCTCTTGGCCCTCTGCGTCACCTGCGCTGGCCTCCTTAGCCTCTGCATCAGTCCTGGTTACCTCTGCGTCAACTTTCCAAGGCTTTGTGCTATCTCTCCGGCACTTTCTCTGCCTCTCTGATATGTATTCTCGGCCTTCCGCCAAACTGCCCCTCACTGCAACAGATCACTAACTTGATTTCTCAGCAAAGCCTGCCCCAAAAAATCAGATCCTAGATCAACTTGGTGTATCTCCAACTAACTCTCAAGCCTCCTCTTATACTTTTCCAGTTCACGATTCAACAGCTGAGATTAAGTCCCTAATCAACAACTAAGATTAGATTTGGCTTGATCCTCGTTATTTACAACTTTCTCACCCATATTATATTAATATACATTAATATTTTAATTTTCCTAAGTTTAGACTTAGGGTCTCATTAAAAATATTAATTATTTTGATATCTCTCCATTCGGGTAGAATTTCCCCAAACGATTTATGGGCCTAGGAGATTTCATGTGCCTTAGCCTCTCCACCAATTTTCATGGCTAGAACACATCTGATACTACCACAAATCAACACCTCTTAGTGAGGAAGGGATTCTATACAACTCTCAACTTATCTTTGTGAGGAACAAAATTGCTTCTTGCCAATGCCTCGATCAAGATGTCTATTGTATGCTCCCCACTTGGAATGTACGATAGCTTGACTATCCTCTTCTGCACACAATCTCTAAGATGGTGATATTGGATCTCGATATGCTTTGAGCAATCATGAAACACTAGATTCTTAGAGAGTTTAATGCAACTCCGATTATCACAATGTATAATGGTAGGCTCCATCCTCTGTCTAAAAGGTCCCACATTTAACTTCCTCATCCAAATAGCCTGGCAAGTTTCCTGACTGGCAGCCATATACTCGGCCTCTGCTGAACTAAGTGCAACTAATCTATGCTTCTTGTTGTACCAAGAAACTATAGCTGACCCAATTCTGAAGATGCCACTTGAAGTACTCTTCCTATATGTGGAGCTCCCTAGCCAATCTACATCTGTGAAGCCCTCAAGCCTCACTCCATCAACCTGTTTGTGCCACAATCCATAGTCCATTGTGCCTTTGAGATATCTCAACACATGTAGCAACCCAATGCACTCTAATCAATTCAACCATAAACTGACTCAACTAGTTGAATGCAAAACAAATATCAAGTTGTGTGTTGACCAAGTACATCAACGACCCAATGAGTTTCATGTATACTATAGGATCCACTCACTCTCCTCTACAGCACCCACCTTCCTCCAGCTTGTGACTAGAGGTGTGTCCATGGGCCAACAATCCTGCATATGAAATCTCTCGAGAATATTTGTTGTGTATTTTCCCTGTCCCACAAAGATCTCACCATCACCCTGCCAAACATCCAAGCCAAGGAAATAGTTCATAAGCCCCATATCCTTCCTCTCAAACTTCCTTACAAAGTCCTCCTTACAATATTGGATCAAGCTCTCATCTCCAGTGAGTCTAAGGTCATCAAAATAAAGAACTAGAATGAGCAGAAGCCCTCCAACCATGACGTAGTATAGGTTGGAATCTGCCTCACTCTTAGTGCCCAATCCTCGAAGGAATCTATCAATCCGAGTGTACCATTCTCTCAAAGCTTGCTTGAGCCCATAAAGAGCTCTCTTCAACCTGCACACACGTGTCTCTGCTGAACTGTTTGAACCCCCCTAGCTAATCTATATAGATCTCCTCCTCAACAACTCCATTGAGGAAGATTGCCTTCACATCCATCTGGTGGATCTTCCACCCCATCTGTGTTGTAAGTGCCAGAATAGTCTTGATGGATTAATACTGTGCTACTAGGGAAAAAGTCTCCTCATATTCTATGCCCTCAATCTGTGAGAAGCCCTTGGCCAAAAAACCTAGCCTTGAACTTCTCCACGCTCACATCTGCTCCATGCTTCAACTTGTACACCCACCTAGATCCAACTACTAATTTCCACTCAGGTTGTTGAACAACCTGCCAGACATCATTCTTCATGATAGAGGAATAATCCTCCACGATGGCATTCGGCTGAACCTGCTGAGAAGTTGCCTCCTCATAAGAAGAAGTTTTAGTTTCACAACTCAGTCATCAATGCCATATAGCCTGTGTACCTTTGTGGTTGTTTACTTTACATAAACATGGTGCTAGGAGCCTCGACCTGCTCCTAAGGCTCCTATATCAATTGTTCAGCCCACTTGGCCTTCTTCCTCCCTGTGGTGGGTGGCTCTTGTTGATCTATCTGCTCTCAACCTGCCTTGTCCTCCTCATCCTACTGAAAATCTTATTGTGCTACTCTCTTGCCACTGGACTGTGGCTATGGCTGATTCTGAGGTGTTGGTTGTGCATCCTATTTGGGAGCGAGTATCTCCTCTTCAGGTATTGCAATCTACTCATGCTCCAAGGAAACTCTCAAAGCCTAATCCTCCTGGAATCTCACATCTCGCCTGAGTTTTGTCTTCCTGAGTCCTAGAAGATACACCCTGTATACCTAATATGTCTCACTATACCCCACAAAGATACCCTTGTTTATTGTGGCATCCAACTTCTTCATGTTACCTTTGGACACATGATAGTGGACCTTTGTGCCAAAGATCCGGAAGTGTGAAACATCGGGCTTCTTACCTATGAAAGCCTGCTCTGGTGTGACTCGTCCAAGCACCCTGTGTGGACTCCTATTCTATAGAAACACTGTGATGTTGCATGCTTCTGCCCACAAGAACCTAGGCAAATCTTAATCATGCAACATAGCTCTAGTTGCTCTAACAAAACTCATGTTATTCCTCTCAACCATCCCATTATGTTGAAAATTATGAGGTGCTATCAAATCTCTCTTAATGCCTTCCTTTGCACAAAACTCCTTGATGGCCTTGGAGATATACTCTCCACCATTGTCACTTCTCACTACCTTGATTTTCTTCTCAGTCTGATTCTCTACCAGGGCCTTAAACTCCATGAACCTGTCTAAGACCTCATCTTTATTTTTCATAAAATAAATCCAAGATTTCCGAGAAAAATCACCAATGAAAGTAACATAATACCTGTGCCTCATCAATGATGGAGAAGAGAAGGGCCCGAACACATCAAAAATTACCAGCTCCATAATACCTTTGTCTATGTTATCTTGACCATGGAAGGAAGACTCAGCGTACTTTCCAAGCGTGCACCCCTTTCACACTCCACCCTTTTTAAGGCCTCCTGCTGGTAATCATGTGGCAATCTGTTGAATCTTCTTCAGCACCCATGATGCAAGTGTCCCATGCACATGTGCCAAAGTTCACTTACATCTACATATCTTGCCTTGCTATTCACAGTTGCATCAGTCTCTACATGAAACTCATAGATATTTTTCACCCTCACACCTATCTACTTCTTGCAATTAGAAGCCAAGTGTTGGAGGTAAGCCTTACCTCTACTAAAGGTAACATCAAATCCTTTGTCCTCAAAGATAGCTACTAAAACCAAGTTCTTCTTCAACTCTGGAACATAGAGAACATCTTTTGGGTGAAGAGTATTACCTGACTCCCTCTCAAAGAGGATAGTACCAACCCCCTTGCTAGCATACTTGTCATTATCTCCAAGCTCGATATTCACTTACATGTCCTTCTCATCCAACTGCCTGAAGTACTCTTGATTTCCAATCATTTGGAAAGAGACCCCTGAATCACTGTACCATGTACTTCTCGCTACTGAGATTTCCATGCAAGCTATCAATGAGAAGTCCTTCTCAAACTGAGAGGCAAACTCATCTACATCAATTGATGCAGCTACAAGCTCCTTATTCGACCCCTTCTTCTTTCGGTTAAGACACTTGGAAGTGTAGTGTCAAAAAGCATGGTAATGGAAGCATTTGATCATACTCAGATTTGTTTCTTCTTATTTACATTGGTATCAAAGTTGGCTCTCGTACCAACCTGGAGGTTTTATTTTAAAAATGTGACAATAGGAAGTTTCCCCCTTGGGAAGGGGGTACGTAGAGTTTTGGCAAAATTTTGGGGATTGTAACAAGGACCTAATAAAAAGGATAGAAGGAGTTAAAGCATGGGCAAAGGAACACCTAGGTTGTTTAACATTACTAGCAACTTCTAACAAGGATTGAATAGGTGTCAGCATAAATCAATCAAGGGAGGCCAAAATTGAATAGATAGGTTCCAAAACCTCTAAACGACCAGCATACCTATTTTCTAGTTTGATCCCAGCAGATCCCAATGGTGAGGAGTTGATGCCTATAGTTGGAAATCAACTTGGGTGGCCTTATGTAGAAGATGGTAGCCCAATCCAATCTCAAACAAAAGAGTTGCAAAACATTCCAGAAGGTTCTTTGGTAGAACACTCAATCCATCTTGATAATGGGTTATATCAAATGTCTATAATACATTGCATTCAAGACATGAGTCCCTCTCAAACATTGCCAAACGAGATTTAACAAATATCTAAGGGGTTTTGTATGGAAGATGTGAGCATAAGAGCTCAAGCATACATCTAGGAGTCAAAAGTGGATTTCCCAACTGAGAAGAAAAAAAAATGTTCAAGTTCTTTGATCCAAACAACTATGCAAATGATAGCAAAATATAAAAAGTTGTTACATGATAAGCCGTGAAAGGGAGTGCAAAATAAAAATTCTAGAGAAGCTAAGCATGCAGGTGAAATGCAAGAGATAGCCAGGATCGACACAAATGATTCAAAAACTACAAAAAATAGATTGAGATATGAAACAACTCCCAACATAATATTAGTCGTATTGAGTAATATTGAGAGACCTGCACCATTTGTCAGATTTAGAAAGAGGCCAAAAAACATTAATGTTCAATCAAGGGCCTTTGAAAATGTAAATAATACATAAAATAAAAGTTCTATTAAAGGCCAATGTGTAAATTGTAAAGAAGGATCTAGATTTGGGCGTGATAATCTAAGAGGATGTCTCCCACATGAAAAATTGATTGAGCCAAAGATTACAATAGGAATGATCAAAAACTAATGCACATTGAGGAGAAAGATAAGGTCAGCCAAAATCCAATTAGGGAATGTAGTTCCCTAGGGAGTATGGAAGGACATGTCGATAAGACCATATTAGGATATACTACAATGAATTCAACAAGTGTCAGTGGTAACTCTGGCCTATACAGGAAATTCATTGATGTAGATGATAGTAAGAAACTAGATTCTTATAGTGAAGATCCATATACACGCAAAATACAGCAAAACGATTCTTTTATGCATAGTAGGGATGACAAGCAATGATTCAGGAGTGAAGATAGTCAACAATAAGGACCACACAAGCTTTTAGGAAAGCAATACAAAAAAATGTTGCTTTGGTCCATAGATAGTTGCTCATATTTGCCTCTTAGCCATTCTCTGGTCAGTGATTTTGTTTCATCTAGCGAATTCATTTGATGAAGGTGGGTCTTCAAATATCAAGTAGACTAACCATTTTTGTATCAAGTGCTTTCATTTAATGGTTAAAGACATTCTAGTGCCAATAATGGGTTAAATTGGATATTTGATAACCTCTGACTATATCCTTGTTCCCCTGCTTCACCTTGATGGTTATTTCCTACCCCTACTCAAGTGTAAACCTCCTTGAGGACTTTCTTTCCACTTTCTAAGAGGAGCATGAATAGGAGGCCTTAATTTATGATTAGTTTCCATGGTAGTCCACATTTTACACTTTTCGCCCTTTTCCCTTGTTCCATCTCCCTTCCTTAGATTGATTTCTCACTGCTCACATTATTTGGTTTCTCCTCTGTACCATCTCTTTGAGAAAGGGCTCGGAAACTTGACCTTAAGAGGTTAATGTAGTTGAAAGAAGGATAAAAGCCTATGTAGCCACACTAAAAGAAAATGTTAAAACGAAAAAGATGGTTGGGACAAAGTATGAGTGCATGAACAAAAGCCTAGCCTGAGCTAAGATGATCAACCATGATGATCCACACCACTAGGGATCTAAGATGCACTATCACATAAATAACACCCCACAAAGCTAATACATGGCTTTAAACATGTAACCCACCAAGGGTGGGGTACCCATAGGAAGTTTTTCTCCTAATCATCGTCTTCCAATTGGCAGCTAGCAACCCCTAACAACCATTTTGTAGCTGATGTGATGTGTCATTTTATCTCTTCCACTTGCATCAACCATATGTTTCCTTACCAATTTTTCAAGAGCACATGTTAGAAGGTGAGCAATCTGATCCAAAAGGTATGTTATTAATTTTGAAATCAAGTGCTTATGCTTGTTTTTCATTTGGGCATTTGGCATGGATTATTGGGTGACGTGGAAAAAAGAGGGGTTTTGATCATGGTTTTGTTCCCTCACCTTAAATGGGGGGTTAATCTTCAATCCTAGACCAACGGGACCTCCCCTAATGGCCCATGGCTTTAGGAAAGACACAATATGGGAACAAGGTTACTTGGGAGCGGGGAGTGAAATTTTCGAAAGCTCCCTGTTCGGGAGCGAATTTTTACGTAATATATATTTTTATATATTTTGATGCATGTATGTCAACAAAAGCATGTACAATGATGAATTAGATATAAAAAGCATAAAAACATGGATTGAACCATATATCATCGATCATATAGAAGTTATAATATTCATCAACCATGTCCATAAGTTAGTAACATACAACATATCAACTCTCATGATTCATCAATCTTAAAGTTTCAAACTTCAAAATTTAAGATATAACATTTATCATCATTGATCACTAAAGTTGTACTTGTAACCATTACCATTACCAAGTAACCAAATGATAACAACGAATATTTAACATGAAATGAAATGATTCAACTTTCAACTTTCACAAAGAATTATATTCATACTTCATTACCAATGAGTTATAATTTCCAAATTCAAACTTCAAACTTAAATTGTCATATATTATATTGATTACAAAAAATATCATAATAAATATGAAAGAGTCAACAATTATAAAAACTACTAGAAACTAGAAGAGACAAGTAAATCTATTATCTATTGTTAATGCTTAGGCCTCTTGCTACCACGAGAAATGTCTAATTTCTGAGAAGGTCGTGGTGGTCTACTAGGAGTCTCCTGCCGCATAGTCGGACGACCAGAACCAGAAGGCACATGACCTTCACGTGAGGATGTATATGCACATGGAGGTGGCGGCAACAAAGGCAAAGATGTTCCAACTCGAGCATTGCTACTGGATGATTGGGGTGGCATGGTTGTTGTTGCTTCTTCATCATCTTTGAAAAGTTTTGTTTCCAATTCTTCTAGATGTAGAGCACCATCCTCCAAATTATCTTCCTTTGGGTTGTTGTCCCAAGTTGTATATGATGTATCATCTCAAGCCCAATCACAATAATGACTCAGCAACCTCAAGTTGTAGTGCACATAAACCAAGTTTTCTTCCTGGTTTTCATTGAATTTGTTTCTTCTTACATTATGGATGAAGGTATAGGTGCTTCAACACCTCTCTACAGAAGAAGTATTTACAACCAGTGAAAGGACTTATTTTTCCAATTTTGGCAAAAGTCCATGGATGCCATACGCATCCCACCATGTGATAGCATAAAATTTGTCCCTATCTTCCATTGCATGAAAAGAACCAAACACTCTAGTGCTAATGAAGTATCTACCTAAATCAAGATGCAGATTAGCACACTCCTCCCTGTCAGAGACCAGCTTGTCTAATGTTTTCATATACCATTTTGTACCTATGAATCTATATTTTGTTTGGCCCTAACCTAGGTCTAGGTTTTCCCAACCAAGATGGAGAGTAGTATTTTGGCATAAGGATATACACCAAGGCATGTAGTGGATCATTAAGTTTATTCCACCGTGCACACACAAATTTGTGAACAATATCATACAAGTTGGGATCTTTTTCCTTAACAATATATTTTATTTGCCCCAACATGTTATCCATCTTCTCATACACCTCCCCAATCACTGGTTGATCTGTATCTGCAAAATGAATCATGTTATGAATGATCTTGGTGAATTGCAAAACTTACCTCACACGTACCCAAAACAGACCATCAAGAGTGGTGGTCTCCACCTCTTCAAAACCTTGCTTGTCCACTACAGTTGGAGCCTTATCCTTTAATACTTGCCAGTTTTGACTTGATAACATGCTAGCCAATGACTCTCTTAACTTGAAAATGTGCCTAAAGGTGAGGTAATAGCTAGCAAATATAGTTTTCACAATCTTCAATAGCTCCAAACTTGAGTGACTGTGGAAAAGCCCATGGGTATTGCTATGATTGGTAATAAATTTTATCATTCTCTTGCCTCTCATGTACAAATCACCAATCCATTTTTATTGAGTGCGTTTGTTCCTAGTAATATCATGCATCAAAAGGTTCATTATGTGAACCAAATACCTAGACCAAAATATGTTGGGGCATCTATCCTCAATAATTGTAATATCATGCATCAAAAGGTTCATTATGTGAACCAAATACCTAGACCAAAATATGTTGGGGCATCTATCCTCAATAATTGCTCCTGCTACCTTACAATTAGAAGCATTATCGGTGATGACTTGGATGACATTGTATGGCCCAATTCTTTCAATTGTTTGAAGTAATGGTTTTGCAATGTTGATGTCAGTCTTCAAACTTTTCTGAGTAATCATACGTTGAAAGGAAGATTGCACCACTAGTAGACACAGCGAGAACACTTATCAATGGCTTGCCTTTTACTTTTTTCCAATCATCAGATACAATGGATACCCCATGGTCACTCCAAGAACTTGTCATTTTACCCAAAGCATGTGTTATTTTTTCTTTTTCATGATCAAGTCCCATAGTTCTAGCCTTGTTATACCCAGGGCTCTTGTATCCTTTGAGGGCATCATTGATGGCAGAAACCTTTTCATGCCAATAAGGTGAGCAAAGAACATTGAGTGGTATCCCACATGCATAGAAAAACCGGTAAATTTTTTAATCCACATCACTCCTACACCCTTCATCAAGGAAATCTAATATGGTTCTAAGCCTTAAAGAGATGTTTGTTGGTGTGCTTCCATATCCACTAACGTGGGAGGATGTTGATGGAGGTCTTACTCTATGTGAATGTGGCTAGTGGTGTCATGTTCAAAGTCACCCTTTGATCTTTTATATTTGTATTGGGCTTCCTCCTCTTCCCTTATGTATTTGGATCTTTGTTGTTGTGACACACTTCCACAAGTTTTGATTCCTATTTGTTTATTTCCATCTCATGGCATTTTCACACATAGATGCTTTCTGGCATGGATGTATGAACCCGTGTAAGTCTTTTTTGCAATGGAGGCATGTAAATTTAGTGGTTCCACCCCCTTTCCCTCCTTCAGGCCTAGAAACATATTTCCACAATGGGGTTTGGTCTGATTTGGTTTTTTTGCCCTCATCATCTCCACTCTCCTCCTCCTCCTCCTCCCCACCAAGGTACTCCTCCTGTCCAAGATTTTCAAATCCACTACTACCCACTTCTTCATCCTCTTAATCATGATCAACCCTCATCCTTCTACTCTCCAACACCATAATAACAAAAAAAGGAACTAACATTAAGAGAATGCCAAGCCATATAGCCATGATGTTTCAAGTTTTGATTCTTTGAACTTTGGTGGAGTTATAGTTTCTTGCCTGCAATAAAATGGAGGAATGGGAATGGGAAAGTTGAAAGAGATAAGACAACATTTTCATTTAACAATGAACACATAAAAACACAAATGCTAGATTAGAGTCTAGATCCTACCTCTTTGGCTTTCAATCCCAAGCTTCAATCTCCCTTGCAAGCTCCTCAAGCTCCCAAGCAACCCTGTCAATATTCCTCCTCAACTCTTGCTCCAATTCCAAAAGCCCCTTACTTTCTCTCTCATATGAAAATGGTGAATTATAGGAGGTGAGGAGCATATTTTATTTCTTTTTCCCCTCCCATCCCTCTGAAATTTCCTTGTGCGGCCGCATTTTTTTCGCCCACAAGGAACAATTTTTTTTAAGTAGGAGCAGACTGCAGTAGGGAGCGATCGCTCCCCATCCATTGCCGTCTAAAAAAATTCACTCTGGTAGTGAACAGGAGTGGTCAAGGAGTGGTCAGGGAGCGATTTTGTTTAAGGGATTTCACTCCCGAGGTTGCTTCAAAATTGCTCCCGAGCGGAATGCACTCTAGATGTGGGTTCGAGGGGAGTGTCCGGGGGGGGCGCTCCCTCGCAGCCTTGCTTGGGAAACCCTAATTGAGATATCATGATCCCATTATCCCATTCCATACTCATCACTTCCCTCCATACATTACAAGCCCTATAAGACACCTCCCATCTTTGGGTCCACCAGGTTCTAGCGAAACCCCTCCCCTTGTCCACATATCTGGATCGGACCTAGAAACTTTGCCTTGGGAGGTTGATGTAGATACAAGGAAAGTAAAAAGTGTATCATGGCCACAAGCAACAAACAAAAGAAAAAGGAGATCATAAAATGCAAAATATGGTCAAGATATTAACATTAGCACATGGGCAAAAGCCAAACACGAGCTCTACCCCTTTATCATTACAGCCATCACCTGGTTCCTAGGTGATCAAAAATTAAAAAAGTGAAGGTTTCAAGAAATGATTTGCAAGTTAATTTATGTCTTTTAGGCAATGGATCGTGATTGCGAAAGCACACAAACTTAAGTAAATTTTGCAGAATTTTAACAGTCTGAAATGCACAAACATGTAGCATCAAACACAGCAAATTAGTAACAGAGTTCACCCCTCCTGGGCTACATCTTCGAGTCCAACTTCCAATGGTTGCCTTTTTATTGATATGCTCAAATGCTCAATACATCATCATACAAGCTTCAATCTGCAAAAATAACATTGTCATTTCATCCAGAATGTCCAATAACGAAAAAGGTTGAAAAATGACCAAGATAGGTCTCTTTCTTCAAAACTACCTATAAACAACACTGCAAAAATGCTTGGTTTTGCAAATTGAGTAACAAAGTCGTTCTAACCCAATTGGTAGGGCGCATGGGTTGGTATCCCACAAGTTGCGAGTTTGGTTCATAATCAGTGTTGGTGGATACGTTGTTTTGTTATAAAAAATAATTTTTCTAACAACATTGGGTTCAACCCCCCCCCCATAAGTCGTGCTCCCGGTCATATGGTGCCTCATGTGACCAAGGGGCGCACAGGCCATAGGACACACGCTCTCCCTGGGCCCGCTCCCAGTCTCGTGGCGTTCATAAGACCTGGGACTAAGGCAGGAGTAGGGTGCCATACGCCTCGCCCCCTTCGTTTTTGTGGGTGGTTGCGTGTACACCAAAGAACCAAGGTTCGAGTCGATAGGGCATGCCCACCCATTGCCATAATCATCGAGCTCCTAAACTTTAAATAGGTTTGGCCTCCATTGATTACCAAGCGGCACTTGCGGCGCACCGGTAGGGCGTTGGTTTGGTAGATGAGAGGTTGCATGTTCGATTCCTGTGGAGGTTGGTTAGTCGACCTAACACAATTTTGGCCCAATCCAGGGTGCCACATTGCGTCGTGTGGTTGGGCCATGTGTCACCCCATAATTTGCCCACTTGTCCACATTGTATTCACCTACCTCAGACCAACAATCATATGCCATATGTCAAATCGACAAAATGATGCTTGTCTAGTCCATACACCCATTCAACCTGCTGACATCAACACCACGTCAGCATATGAACTACCACGTGGCATCCGTAGCTGCACAATCAACCCTACAAGTTTACTTTTTTAGTTGTTTGCCAAAAACTTCAGAACGTGATAACTTCCTCATATGGTGTCAAATTGAGACGATTTAAGCGTCGTTGGAATCAAAATGACGAGATCTACGATTTGGTGCTAGTTTTGAGAGATCTTAAGCACTTTCATTTTTTAGCATATTTTTTATCCCCTAGATCACTCCTCCCCGCTGGAAGCTTTTGGACCACCAAAAGTTTGTTTTTACTTAGCAAGTGAGGGTACAGATCCCTAATTTTTCCGATCTCTATCCACCTTACTTTGCTTCTATTGGTACCTTTGAATCCCACATGAATATATTCCACATTGCCTCTGCGTGAAGTTCTTATCCTCTTGTCAAGAATAGAGTCTTCCTGCAACACATTTAAATATTCAGGAGCAAAATACTCTGTAGATGGAATTTGAACATTTTCTTGATAAACGATCATAAGAGGCTCATACAATCTCAAGTTTTCCACATTCACAACAGAATAAATCTCCATGTAAGGTGGCAAATCTAATTGGAAAGCATTGTTACCAATCTTCTCATAAATTTTGAAAGCACCATATCTGATTGCCTTGACCTTTTTACCTTCACCTTGTAGTCTTTCCTTGCTAATGTATAACCAAACTCAATCTCCCACTTGGAAATCATGATCAACTTGATGCTTATCATGTCTTTCTTTGTACTTGGCTTGGATTTTCACTAGATGTTCTTGTACCCTTTGATGCACTAATTGGATTTGTTCAATGAAATGTTTGGCTTTGTCAACCTCACTATGTCCATCTACTGCAATATCTTTACCAAAGATGAATTCCAAAGGAGACTCTGACAAATAACTCGAACATGCTCCAAATTGAGATACTTGTGTAGATGAATGTTTGGCACGATCGTAGTCATGTTGCATGTAACGCAAATGCTCATCCCAAAGTTTAGGATGCTTGCCACAATACCCTTGAAGGAGATGCACTACTATTTTGTTCACTACTTTCATCCGATCGTAGGTTTGTGGATGAAATGTTGTGCTCTCATTCAACTTTGTGCCCATGAGTTCCCATAAAATTGACCAAAACTTCTCGATAAATCGAGAATCTCGATAGGAAATAATTGAAGTAGGTAACCCAAAATGAACCCATACATTTTGGAAGAACATCTTTGCGGTTTGTTCCGATGTAAATTGTTTCTTACAAGGAATCAACACACATATTTTGCTAAAATGATCCACTACAACATATAAATAATGACCTTTCCTAGGCATTGGTAGTCCCCCAACAAAATCGATAGAAATACTTTCCCAAGGATGAGAAGGGATAGGAAGTGGAGTGTACAAATCCAATTTCCTATTGCTTGGCTTGGTAGTAGTGCACATAGAACATCCTTTTACACATCTTGATAAAGTTTCATTCATACGAGGCAATAACAATACCTTTGTAATTGAGCAATTGTTTTGCCTACACCAAATTGACTAGTAGTAAGAGAAATATGGGATTCCCTTATGAGATTAACTCTTTCACCCCGTGGAACACAAAACTTGCCAAGATGATACAACAACTTCTTATGAACATGATAATCCAACTCTTCAACATGATTGCCTTGACTCAAAGTTTCATAAACATCTTTAAAATCCCCATCTTGAGCATAATCTTCAATATAACTTTCATGCATGATTGAGTTCTGCTTAAGAATAACAAATGCATTAACAATAGGCCTCGATAACATATCTGTAACTTTGTAGTATATGCCTTTCTTATACCTGATAACCAAATGAAATTGTTGCAAGAATCCCATCCATCTGAAATGTCTAGCTTGTTGTAGCTTGGTTTCTGATTGTAAATATTGCAAAGGTTGATGGTCAGTATGAATAATCGTTTCTTTTCCCATCAAATAATGCTTCCATTTTTTCATGCTTTGTACTAAAGCATACCATTGTTTATCATAAGTTGGATAGTTAATTACTTCATTGGAAAAGGTTTCAAAATGATAACATGTTGGCTTACCATGTTGCATCAAAATTGCTCCCATTGCATATTCCCTTGCATCGGTTTGAATTTCAAATGCTTTCTTAATATCTGGAAGTGCTAGAACTGGTGTCGTATTGATTTTCTCTTTCAAAGTGTCAAAGGCTTTCTATTGCTTGCCTCCCCACTGAAAGACTCGCTTCACACTCATCAAAACATGCAATGGTGCTACAATGAATGAGAAGTTAACGATAAATTTTCTCCAATATTGGGTTGCTCCCAAAAAGCTCCTAACTTACGTTACATTATTGGGTTTAGGCCAATTCGCAATACCGTCAACTTTGGAGGGATCAATCTTCAATTCACCACCTCCTACAATATGACCCAAATAAACCAAAGAGGTTTTCCCAAATTCACATTTAGACATCTTCAAATACAACTTTTCTTTTTTCAAGACATCTAGAACTTGCTTTACATGCTTGACATGCTCTTCATGAGTCTTACTGAAAATCAAAATATCATCTAAGTAGACTATGACAAAATCATCAAGGAATGGTCGCAATACATCATTCATAACTCTCATGAATGTGGTAGGTGCATTGCAAAGCCCAAACAACATAACTAACCATTCAAACAGACCTTGTTTTGTCTTCAAAGAAATTTTCCAAATATCATCCTCAGCGATCCTTATTTAATGATAACAACTTCTGAAATCTAATTTAGTAAAATAAACGACATCCTTTAACTGAGATAGCAAATCATCAATGTGAGGACAAGGATAGTGATTCTTTATCGTGACCTTGTTCAAAGCTAAGAAATCCACGTTCATGTGCCATGTATCATCTTTCTTTGGAACCAAAACAATAGGATACCCACAAGGAGATGTACTAGGTCTGATGACCCCTTTGTCAAGAAGCTCTTGAATTTGCTTCTTAATTTTTGCATTCTCCAAAACTGACATTCTATACATACCAATATTCGGAAGTGATGCATCCTATTGCAATTGAATCTCACGTTGGATTCATCTTTTTGGAGGCAACCTTTATGGTTCCTGAAACATCACATCATAAGTGTTAACAACTTTAACTAGTTCATGCTTGAGTTTAGAATCACATCTTTAGAAATCTGCAAATTCAGCAGTATCTTTAGCTTTAATCATCAACAACACAAAATTCTTACTAGCATTCACAAGCCTTTTCATTTGACCAACACTAACAAGAGATAAGTTCATCTTCTTGCGATGTGCTCTAAAAATATACTCAACTCTGTCTTTGAAAAGATGATATTTGTTCTCATGATGATAGAATATGGCTTTTCGGTCATATAAATATGGACTCCCTAAGATAATACCACAAACATCAAGTGGTACAACATCAAGCTCTACCTCGTCTATAAAATTAGCAGTGATTGCAAATTTGAGTTTACATTTTCTTGTCACTTGTAATTTGGTATCATCACATACCCAACCCAAAGGATACGGTTTTGCATGAGGTGTAGAGTCTAAATTAAGTTTCTTGACAATTGCTTCAAAGATAAGATTGACTTGAGATCCACTATCGAATAATGTATCAACCTTTGTATGTTTTGTAATGACCCTGATATGGAAAAGCTCACTTCTTTCTTTATCATTTTGAGATTCAATAGGCTTGCTAGAAAAACTAATACTTGCATTAGAAGTTATACCTTTCATTCCCATGGTTGTCATTTTGGTTTCATCACCTAAATCAGATCTTAGATCTTGTTGAGTTGTAGCAACAACCTTTTGTTTCCCCTTGTTATTGAATTTCTTTTGTTTCAATTCTGGATGTAATTTCCAAAAATGGTCTTCATCATGACCATCTTTTGAACAATGTTTACAAGTAAGTTTCTCTCCCTCTTTCTTGACAGTGGCATTATTCTTACCTTTGCCTTTAAATATCCCCTTTCCTTTATCTCCATATTTAAAAGGTTTCTTGATGGACTTTTCAGGAATATTCTTGCCTGTTGATTCTAAATGAGTTGCCTGAACACATACTTAATCTAGATTGGTGGGATTAAACACATGTATACTATGTCTCAAATAACTATGTAATCCACCCATATACTTAAGGAGAGTATCTTGTGAGGTCAAATCAACACCCAATATTAAAGCTATTCCTCTAAATCCTTGTGTGTAACTTTGGACACTCTAATCTTTATCTTGTCTAAAAAATTTTCAATCCAATTGTTTTTTGCATGTAAGCTAATGCAGATAAGATTTCCTTCTTAATGCATCTATAAAAGCATTCCGAGAGGACATAATTTTACCATTTTTCTTCAAATATTCTTGAGTTATGGCCTCTTACCAGATGAGAATTGCATCTTCCAGGTGAAGAGAAGCAAGATAGATCTTTGTAACATCATCATCAATCTTTTGAATCCCACAATAGACTTCAATTTGACAAAACCCAATTATCCAAGTTTTCAAAATTTACTTCCGCATTGTACACTGGCAATTCAAACTTGAAATCAAGCTTAATCAAAAGAGACTTAGCATGTCCTCTTGGAGATGTAGGAGGAGAAGGTCTATATGATGAAAGAGGTGAAGAAGGAGGTGAGGATGGAGGTAAAGGAGGAGGTGGAGGTGGAGGTGGAGGCTTGCACCCATTACCACCATCACCTTTTGGTTGATTAGAACTTTCTCCTTACAACCTTGTTATTCTCTCATTGTACAACACTTTCACCATCTTAATCATATCAAATAAATCTTTTCTAAAATCTCTCTCATCCTCAGACATCAGCTCTTGTCCTTGTCCTTCTTCATATGCCATGACTTGTGCAGTTTGCAACCTCCTTGAGCCAAGTTGAGGGTTAGGTTCTTCAAGTGCTCCTTCTCCTCTTCTCAATTTAGACCTTGTAAGCATTCAAAAGCCTTGCAAATCTTGTCAAACCCTCACAAAAACCATGCTCTGATACCAAACTGATCCAAAATTAAAAAAGTGAAGGTTTCATGAAATCATTTGCAAGTTAATTTATGTCTTTTAAGCAATAGATCATGATTACAAAAGCACACAAACTTAAGTAAATTTTGCAAAATTTTAACAGTTTAAAATGGACAAACATTCAAAATCAAACACAACAAATTGATAACGGAGTTCAACCCTCCTGGGCTATGTCTCTGGGTCCAGCTTCTAATGGTGGTATTTTTATTGGTATGCACAAATGCTCAATACATCATCTTACAAGATTCAATATGTAAAAATAACACTGCCATTGCGTCGAGAATGCCCAAAACCCCTGTTTAGGCTCGTCTTGAGCTCAAAAAGGTTGAAAATTCACAAAGATAGGCCTCTTTCTTCAAAAGTGTCTATAAACTACTCTATAAAAATGCTTGGCTCTGCAAATTGAGCAACAAAGTCATTCTAGCCCAATTGGTAGGGTGCATAGGCTAGTATCCCGTGGGTCGTGAGTTTGATCCGCAATCAGTGGTGGCGAATACATTGTTTTTGTATAAAAAAAAATAATAATAACATTGGGTTGAAGGCTCCTCCGTAAGTTGTGCTCCTCGTTGTATGGGGCCTCATGGGACCGAGGGTCCACGAGCTCTCCCTGGATCCACTCCCAATCTCATGGAATTCATAAGGCCTATGCCTAGGGCGCGGGCAAGGTGCCACCTACCCCGCCCCATTTGCTTACAACGATGGTCGCATGTACACCAAAGAACCAAGGGTTGGACCGGTTGGGTGCGCCCGCCAGTGCGTGATCCGGATTTAAACAGGAACGCAATAGATTACAGAGATAACCATAAATACAGAGATGCGATAACCATAAACAAAGAGATGCAGTGGAAATAATACTTCATTTCATTAATGGAAAATACTGAAATATGCTTACAACCCGAATTGGAAATAAACCAGCTAGGGCGATGGCAGCTTATCTCTGAGAAGAGATGTGGTCGCTACATGCCTCTGAACTATTCCGAACTGTGTTACAATGAGGCTCGAAGGCCTATTTATTGTTGAGAAACAATGGAAAACCCTTCACATTCCAAAACCTAACCCCAGAAGATGAAACGCCAAATTATGGGCCTCGTTTTGGGTAAATTGGTACATCAATTTCCCGGGGTCGTAACTTTGGCATACGATCTCCGTTTGACGTGTATGATAGCTCGT
>APFE030032556.1:0-33417 GCA_000404065.3 Pinus taeda | reverse complement strand
AACGTATAAATAATTTTATGTTGTTGATCAAATTGAATCAAGTAGAGGAGGAAGACGCAGTTGTAAGACTATTTCCATATACTTTGTAGGGAGCAGCAGGATCATGGTACTTTTCATTACCATCAGGTTCTATTAGTAGTTAGGATTCTTTCCAAGAGCAATTTTTAACAAAGTTTGGAGATGATAGATCTACAACTACCTTAATTAATGATCTCTCTAATTTGAAAGTTGATCCAAGAGAACCCATCAAGGACTTCAACTCTCGCTTCAATAAACTATTGAATAAAATACCAGCGGCATCTAAGCCTAGCGATGATGTCCAAAATGAGTGATACATCTCTGATCTATCGTCAAACACAACTATTTTTGTTGATAGAGCTGCCAAATCGATCTTTGCAAAAAATATGAAAGAGGCAATAGTTGTAGAAAAACACATCCTAGCTATCGAAAAGAGAAACACATTAGAAGAATGGAAATATAAGAAAGTAACCTTCAGAGATGACTCTAAGAATAAACCACCAAAAGATCCTTTTGATCTTGAAGGGTTACAGAAAGTCCTCAAGACCATGTCTAATGAAATGGTTGATATTAAGAAACAGGTAGCAAAGACTTCCTCTAAAAAACATTTTAGACCATTCAAAAGGAATTCCCCTGCTGATCCTAAGCCTCCAAATGCCATATCAATTGCCAAGTTAGATGAGGACAAAGTTTCACCTAGCCAAGAAAAAATGGACGATGAGGAAGTAGCAGAGTCACAAGGAATGTGGGATTTTGTACTTCCCAATGAAGAAACTCAAGAAGCCTTACCTGTCGCTACCCGAAGTAAAAATCCTGTTGAATTTTCACAAACAAATCCGAAACAGAAGGCTTCAATGCCACCCCCAAGGGATAAATAAATAGGTAAGAAATATGTACCAAAATCCACTCAGAATACACGTACTCAATTGGATCCTTCTCCTTCATCTAAAACTTTGATAGTTTCTGATGAAATGGAATATAATATTATTGATGATATGAAGAAAACTAGGGCAAACATTGCATTTCATGAGCTTAGCAAATTGAAACATAAACAGAAGTTACTTTTGAAAGAACTTAAAGCAATACCTACTGCACCACTTCTTGTTGTCGTGATCTCGCAAGCTACCCAAGAAATGGGAAGACTCCCTAGTGCTTCTTTGAATAAGATAGATCCAACTGATATAGCTTTAATTGGAGGAAGATCAAAATCCCACACTTCGTCGTTTCTTCTTACTTTTGAAGTCTTTAACAAAAACTTACACAATTGTTTGGTTGAATCCGAAGCTTCATCTAACATCTTGCCCATAATAGTTTGTGAGAAGTTGAATGTTTAGTCTCAAAAATATGTTGTACGAATAGTTTAGTTAGATCGCTGTCAAGTCGAAGTCGTCGGGGAACTTAATCAAGTAACCATAAGACTTTCATCAAACCCCAAAGTTTGCCAAGTTATCGATACACTTGTAGCTGACATTCCTGAGTTCTATGGTTTAATCCTTAGTAGAGACTGGTCGGAAAAACTTCATGGTGATTTTGCAACTGATTGGTCTCACCTATGGCTTCCCTATAATGGTAAACCAAATCAAATAAGGGTTGATCACGAGAAACATCAGAAGTTCATAGTGACATAATTAGAAGGAGAAAATGAACCAGTCGCATATAGCAACATCATCATCGGAAATTATTCTGTAGAATCATTTCTAGGAAATTTCAATGCTCATACTTCACCTTTCTTATAAAACTTTGTTGTCTCTCAAATTGAATTTTTTTCCCAAACAAACACTTCTAAATGTGTAAATTTTGTAGATAAACCTATAGTTAAATCCTTATTTTGGAAATTATTTTTTGATCGATCTAAATCCAATGATGGAGCAGGAGTAGGTTGCATCTTAGCTAGCCCAAAGGGGGATAAAACTATGCTAGCATGTATGCTTGAATTCGATTGCACCAACAATACTACTGAATATGAGGCACTAGTTCAAGGTTTGTATAAGAAAATTGGCCTTAACGTAAAATACCTCCATGTATTCGGGGATTCATAAATTGTCATAAAACAGGTAAGAAACACTATACATTGTTTATCGAGATACTGGAAACATTATCAGTTGTTAGTTCAAGATCTGACTCTCCACTTTACTGCGTTTAATATTTCCCCTATCCCAAGACTCCAAAATGCTAGTGTCGATCTTCTAGCTAATGTCGCTTCCAAGCTTATCCCTCCAGAAGATTATAGCCCATATCAATTCTCCATTGAATTAACTTTTAGGCCTTCCATCCTTGATAATATCACCAACTAGAGAGTCTTTAATAACAATCCAGATATCATAAGCTTCCTTACCTAAGAAGGCTCATATGACGACCAGATAGTTGATGAGGACCAACATGATAACCAACTTAAACAAGAAATAGTCATTAATGCTATACCAAAGTCTGTAGTTCAGTTGGAAGATTTATATGACCTTAAAGACAAATTTAAACGATCTACCCATTCAAAACTTTAGAGTTCAACTCAGAGCTTTGAATTGATCAATCTTGGGACTGAATTAAAACCTCAAAACCTTATCTTAGGTCTAGGTCTTACATCAAATGAAAAAGCAACTTTTATAAGTTTGCTGAAAAGATATAATAATATCTTTGCATGGAATTATGAAGATCTCAAGACATATGACACTTCTATTATCCAACACACCATTCCTATGATATCTAACGAAAGGCCTGTTCAGCAGAAATTGGGGAGAATCCATCTCAATTTAGAGAGTCAAATTAAATCCGAGTTGAATAAACTGCTGAAAGCCAAAAGTATTTTTCCTGTCAAACACTCCCGATGGGTTTCCAATCTTGTCCCGGTTAGGAAAAAGAAAGGTGATATTCGGATATGTATAGATTTCCGCAACCTCAATAAATCTTGCCAAAAGGACAATTTCCCATTACATCCTATGGAATAGATTTTGCAATCAGTAGTGGGCTATGAACTAATGTCTTTCTCGAATGGATTCTCAAGTTATAATCAAATATTAGTACATCTAGATGACCAGCTAAAAACTACATTCAGGACAAAGTGGGGCACTTATGCTTATCAGAAGATGTCATTTGGACTAATCAACGTTGGTGCTACTTTCCAGAGATCCATGGATATAGCCTTCAAAGGTTTGGTAAATAATTCAGTAGTGATCTACTTAGATGATATAACAATATACTCCAAAAAACATAGTAATCATATAAGAGACATGAAACAAATATTTGAACATTGCCAAAGTTATGGAATTTCTCTGAACCCCAAAAAGTCTTTTTTTGCGTTAAGTGAAGGAAAGCTCCTTGGATTCATTGTTTCCAAAGCAAGAATTCATATCGACCCTAACAGAATTAGAGAAATTTCTAAAATACCTTTACCACATAACAAGAAATCAATGCAATCTTTCCTAGGTCAAATAAATTTTGTTAAAAGATTTGTCCCTAACTTCTCAAGAATTGTTTTACCTCTTCAATCCATGATAAATAATTTTTTTTTTTATTTAAATGGGGACATTTGGAACATGAAGCTTTTAGCTTGATAAAACAAGCAATTATTAATGTCCCATCTCTAGCAACCCCAATATTTTCCAATCATTTCATTTTATATACTTTCACTTCTGAAAAATCATATGTGTCCATATTGACACAAGCAACTAAAGATAAAGTTGAAGCTCCAATCTCTTTCTTTAGCTCCAATTTGCAAGGAGCTTAATTAAATTACTCAGATGTTGAAAAACAGGCTTTTGCTATTTTCAAATCTATAAAACACTTCAGACCTTTTCTCCTCAAAACCCACACTAAAGTCATAGTACCCTTCTTAGCAGTGAGAAATCTTTGAATACAAAGGGAAGTAGGAGAAAAGAGAGCAAACTGGATCACTGCCCTACAAGAATATGACATAGAAATTAAACCAGCTAAAATTGTAAAAGGTCAAGGTTTTTGCAGGATGTTGGCGAGTGCTTTGAATCTATCAGAGTTGCAGCATTCAGGTGACGATGTACAAGTCTATGAGGTAAGCCTCAACGACATAGAATCAAGGTATCCTGATGTCATATTTTACTTAAAAAATGGATATGCACCAACCCAATTGAATTACACAAAGAAAAGAGCCTTGAGATTAAAAGCAAGGCAACATCAGATTGTCAACGATGTACTTTTCAAAAGAAATTATGATTATTTTTTACTAGATGTCTTAAAAAATATGAGGTAGAGAAGGTGTTGTAGGAACTTCATGATGGACCAGCTGGTGGTCACTTTGGAGGTGACACTACAGCACATAAAATCCTGCATGTCAGCTATTACTGGCCAACTCTGTTCAAAGATTCACACAGTTATGTAAGAAGATGTAAGGTTTGTCAAATAGCTGCTGGAAGACAGAGAAAACCCGTACCACCATTACAACCCATCAACATTGACCAACCATTTGAACAATGGGGATTGGACGTAATAGGTGAGATCGTTCCTCATTCTTCTAAACATCATAGATACATTATTACAGCCACTGATTTATTTCACCAAATGGGTAGAGGCAATCCCATTGAAGGTAGCCAATTCAGAAAATATTATTGAATTTATAGATCAATTTATCATCACTAGATTTGGTTTACCATCTGCTTTAATATTTGATAACGCATCTTATTTTTCAGGCAATGTTATGAAATAATTTTCTCTTAAAAGAGGTTTTAAGCTTAAGTATTCAGAAAATTATTATCCACAAGGAAATGGACTAGCCGAATCCACAAACAAAAATCTCATCAGGATTATTAAACGTACTGTTGACCAAGGCCAAAATAACTGGCATAAGTCTTTATTGTTTGTTCTATGGGCAGATTGAATAACTCAAAAAGCCTCCATCGACACTTCTCCTTTTAATTTGGTCTATGGGAAAGAAGCAGTCTTACCAACAAAGGTAGCCATTTCCTTAGCCTTAGTTCAATTCATTGGAGAAACCCCTTCCTCATCTATGCAGGTTAGACAATTACAAATTCTTAAGCTTGAAGAGGAAAGGGAAAAAGACAAGACCACGCATGCACATCATCAGCAGTTAGTCAAAGCCTCCTATGATTCAAATTTTGTAGCTTCAAAATATTTCCAACTCAGAGACCTAGTATTAAAATGGGATAAAGCCCATGAAGAGAGAGGTAAGCATAGCAAGTTCCAACAAATGTGGCTGGGCACATGTCAGATTGTGGAACAGTTAGGCCCATCAACTTTTCTGCTACAGGATTTATTAGGTAAGAGAGAATCTCTACTTGTTAATGGATAGGTCCAAAAGAAATACGTTTCATAAAAGATGATCTCTTCTGTTCACTATATATTATTGCCCATAGTTAAAAATTTCCTTTAGAAATAATAATACCAATTCAAAAGCATTTACTTTTGGTTTTACAAAGGATAATATCTTTTCAATTTTGACTTTTCGCTTGTATAAGTAAATATTTTTATGAAAGAATATTCACATATGAAATATATAGTTAAGTTTGAATGCTCTTAAATTGACTGTCTTCCTCCTTAATTATTTGATTTTGATGAAGCTTAACTTTAAAAGAGAAAGTACTCCTTTATATCAGTCTAGAAAAGAATCTATGCAAAGAAAAGTCTCTCTCCAGAAAGGCATCTCTAAGAACTCTACAACTGTCGTCAAAAAGCTCTTAGGGGGGCCATGATCCTCCCCACTTAGTCAATTTTCATTTTTAGAGTGTAATTCTAAAATATACCTAAACTTAAAGGATAAGAGGTCTCATCAAGAGCCCGCTTACCATGATCATAAGATTATAAAGAAACTGACATTACCAAAACTGCATATCAAAACAGGGTAATGGCTTATGATTATAATAATTAAAATACAAGAGGTCTCATCACAAGCCAGCTTGTTCAGTTAAGTTACAAATCAAGTGAATGTCATTGTTAATGTTGGTCACCAAACCAAGACATTGTCCTTTAGGAAATAGAGATGAAAAGTTGAAGCAACAAATGAATTACTTCAGAAAATAAAGAAACCAATAAGTATACTTACAAGCTTATCTTTAAAATTACATTCTGATTTAAGTGGAATACTAGGTCATTGTTGGTTAAAAGGTAACCCTGTCGAGGCTATGAACGCCTGCTGGCAGCAAAGGCTCTACCTACGACAACGAAGTAAACCAAAAACCAATATGGGGAGAGACTCATGGCTTTTATCTTTAAAAAACCAAGTAAAGGCTGATGTAGACAAAGTTACCTTTTATAAGAAAAGAATAGTAGTTAGGCAGATGATTGTTTTATTACAAAACCAATATTTCTTACCTTATATTCCATATAATTTGTTTTATTTTCAAAGCTATCTTTATTTTGGAAGTTTTATAAATTTCAAAAAACTCTCAGAGATAACTGGTTCTTCCAAGTGAATCACCAATTGTTGTGGTATTCAACAACCCCCCATTTGTTAATGATAGTAGTTAATGTTACATTTATAAATGGGGACCCTTTAAAAAGTTTCATCCAAAAAAAAAACAAAACTTAGCATTTAGTCATTTCTTTTATTTTTGAATAAAGCAAAGATAACAATCAGAACCTTTTTGGGAACTACTAAAGACTTACCTTTTCATATATAGCATGTCTAAAACCCACTAAAGGACCTTTCTAAAAAACCTCCAAAATCAAGAAAAATGATTAAATAAGGGCTCCATGGTCTAAATTATCATAAATCCGACGAAAACAAGAGTCCTTAAGCTTTTTAGGCTTAAGTTTCGCATCACATATCACAACTTATAAAGAACACTCTCTTAAAAACGATATAGCGAAATTTGCGAGATGCAAAACTACGATGGCGCTTTGACTTTTATCGCATCACATTTCAGGCATTCAAGCAAATGCTTTGCACTTACCACCAGTCAATATTGTAAAATGCGATTGGCGCCAAAACCCACACCTTAGAATATTAAAAGTAAATATTTCGAGTCCGTCAAGTCTATTGCAAAGGATAAACCTAGCGATTGGCTATACATCAAACAGCTAATGGATGGCTCGCATCTCGCATCTTACAGACACATAGTAGGAGGTAAGAATGCTAAAAGGCACATCTTGCGATATTACAATGCAAATCGCAGAATTGCTATCATCACAGTACAATGGCTTGCCACCTTAGAATATTTCATCATGTTTTACAACGCAAACATTTATGAGCAATAAAGCTAACGGATAACGAATCATTAGTGGGAATTAGTGGGAAATAACCGCATTTATGTGTGAAAATCCATTTAGCTTGATACAATATATTTTTACGTGCGTTCAAATAATGCTTCTTTTACCACCTTTACAATCTATTTCCATTATTTCATTTTTACATTCATCTTTGTGTGTCTGATAGCTTGTTCTTCATTTTAGGAAAAACCCGTAGAGCAAAGTGTTGAGAACAATGGGGAAGAAAGGAAAGGTTGTAGCCTCTGAGAAGACAGAGATGACTACCCTATTCACAGATACCAGATGCATCAAAGAGGGAGGAACCTCTACTTGGGAGGCTATGTACAACGTATTGGAGGAGGAACAGCTGAGGATTATGGAAACAAACGTTATAGTTGACGGACGAGATTCCTTAGACGCTTCCATACTAGAGACGGCTTGCTCGTTTTTGCACCGCATATCTGCTCTACTGAAGATAATCCCTTATACTGACATGGTAAAATGGGATATCGATGAAGCCGACATCTCAGATAGAGAATTCAAGACGAGAATCCAAGAGGTCATTGGATCTTTTACCTCAGACAACCTACGACTTATGTACCACCTACCAGAGCCATAGGTCATCTACAACAGGAAATTCATAGATAATTTTGCTAAAGAGAATAATGACCCAATGGATTGCACCCGTGCCTGGTCGAATAATTAAGAGAAAATCAAGAAAGAAAAAAATGGTATGTACACTACTGCGTCTATTTGTCCCCCTTATAGTTTTGCAGTGGCTATGTTATGTAGACTGTTTGGCAGACCATATAGTACTAAGTTCTCCCCAGAGTGGTTGTTGTTGATAGACGCAGTCGTTAACACAACTATAATGAATTGGGCCCAAGTCTTGTTAGACAATTTAGCAAAAACAATTATCGAGTATAGAAGGAGAAGTATTGCTTCAAGGGTTTACCCTCCATTTTTTATGAGCACCTATGTTATGGATGCTATTTGTTTTAGTTCAAAGTTCCCCATCATGGGATGGAAATGGAATATTTGAAATCCACTTCCCATTCACATGTACCACAAGGTCATGTGGGAATCTAATTTTCAACCACATTTTTTCAAGATTTTTCATGGAGTTATGCTCCCTATTCACAAGCAGCTTTATAATTGAGATGCCCCTAGGTTTTACCAAGAAGCTGAAGTTGACATCCTCCCGATGCCCAGATGGTTCGGGGAGGAAAAATGTACATATATCAGAGTTTTTGGTAGCATCACGTCCCCCCATATCCTCCCATACTATGTTCCAGATAAATTGATGGCTAGGGATATAGTCTATCAGACAGCTAATGAGGGAGGAATGAGCCATACACTAAAAGAGTCAAAAAAGGTGATTTGGCCTGCATTCCCTGTACAGTGCGGAGCATTTGCACCACACGACCTGGGACATGCATTCAAAGAAGTATAGAATATGTTATCTATGCAATTACCCAAATTCCCTCGACAGTAGTATGGCCCGTTTGGCACTGTCAATAATTTTACCACTTCGGTGAAAATAAAAATATTCACTAATGAGGAGGATGTTTTTAATGATATCTTTTCACAGAAAAACACCTTTACAGAGTTGAAGCATATGACACAACTACTTTTTGACCATGAAGATCTAGAAAAGTTTTACAGTTACAGAAAAGGAAGGTTGGCAATGGTCCCATTGGACTAATTATTAATTGAACCAATAAGGGAGCCTACTCCCAGTGTGACTATAGAAGGTGACTCCAAAGAAAATTCCAAATCCGATTATGGGGCAGAGTCTCAAGAAAAATATATCGAAGAATTACGAAAGTAATCGCAAAATGGGAAAAGAAGAAGCATCGAGTCAATAAAGGATACGGCCCAATCTACACAGAAGACAACTGAAGAAGATTCAGCTATCAAGAAGGTTGAAATCTCTACTACCTCTGCACAAACTATAAAACCCTTGGTAATTGACTTAGAGGAAGAGTGGGATAATTTTAATAAAAGTCTCAATGTAGAGGAATAGGTGCTAGAGTTTCAAACTCCACAATAGAAAACAGCTCTAGAAATTACAGTGGAAGAAACTGCAAATGAACAAGAAGTAGAGCATATCCATGTTACCCCCACCTCCGAAATAATTTTGAGAATTGACGAAATACCCCCTTTGGATGTATTCTATAGCCCACAGCATAAGGCCATGGTGAAAAGGCAAAGAAAGGAAAGAAAATTGGACCCTATAGCTGTTACTAACCCTGAAAATGAACTAATGGATGTTCTATGGAAGGACTCGTCTGTCGATCCATCCGCCAACCTAACTAGACTCTCGCAATTTGCAGGTGCTTATGCTACAATGACCATAGACAAAGCAACAAAAGTCCAAATGTTTCTTAGAGAAAAGGAAAATAAAATAACGCCGCTTGAGCAACAATTACAGCAAGTCAAATTTGACTAGCAGGCAGAGATACAGTTGGCCAAACTTCAACAGGCATTTGAACATATGCAAATAGAACATCGAACCAGCTTAGCCGAGAAGGAAGCACAGGTGCAAGAAATAACTTATATACATAAATATGATCCAAAAATTGATCATTTTATTACCGAAACACTCGAACTTAATTCCCAGTTGACACATCAGAAAGAATTATTGTGCCATAAGATTTCACACTGGAAATCTTATTGCAAAACAAGTGATAAACTTACATGTCAAGTCGTAGAAATGTGACTTGAATATGATGATATCTTTAAAAAGGTATCTAATTTCATTTCCTGGCAAAATACAGAGGAGGGGAGAAAAGTCAACCTGCCCAAGCTAGAAGAATCACATAAGGAAATCCTATTTGCAAGCTGGGATTCTCGGCTTAAAGAAGTAGAAAAGTCAACAGCAGATGCAGCGGCAACAACAAACATTATCATAGAAAATATCAATGAGAATTTGCATGGTGCCAATCTAGTGGAAGATTCCATTCCAGGGTTCCTTCCAGATGTGAAACAACTCAAACAATAATGGAAACAGGTAGTAGAAGAAAAAGCGGAAGTGACAGGGTAAATGATCAGGCTAGTCTGGGAAGCATATTAGAAACATTTGGTCAAGCATCATAGCCAATGGATGACCCTGTGATGCCTAACCACTTCTACCGAGAAAATGGCGCCATCATTGACCAATGTCGTATTCAATGAACAATTGAAAGCTGAAGTTGACTAGCCTACACAGCTAAAGCCTATGGTGGATATTTGCGATATGAAGGATCAAATGCAACATAGTTAGTCACATTTTTTACTTTAATTTTGATTTTATTTTTGCATAAATTGAGGCGGGTCATTTAAACCTCCTCAACTATTTTTGTAATAATCTATTTTTAGTTTTATAGTTTTAGTATTTAAACCCCTCTCATGCATTTAGAGAGGGATCCAGAATTTTATCAGAAACTCTCTTCAAAACATGCACATCTGTCCCTCTGAGGAAGTTCTGGTGAAATATATGGAACATGATTTATTTTTATCTGATTTAGCATCTTCTATTGAAATTGCACTTTTTTACTCTTAGATGATGTTGAATGGATTGAAGATAGATCAATATTGTTGAAACACATGAGTAAGACATATTATAAATGGTACTTTTATCTCGTAATCCTTTTTACTTATGTATTAAGAAATCATTTCTTTCCGAATTATTTATGTATGCAAGTCTAAATTTTCATTACCATTATTGCACTTATGTATGATGATGATCTTTATTTTATGCTGAATATATGAATAACTCTTTATGTGATATATTTCTCACAATCTCTTTGGCTAACTTTTTGTACGAAATGATTATTGTTAAAACGGATTCACTTCTAATCATAATTGAATGATCTTTATTACCAATTGCTTTTAGAAATTATTGTAGATCACATATCAAGTTTATCCCGGGTATATATGATTAGATAGTTTTTTAAAATTAGAACTTAAATGCATTTGTGATTGATTAGTTTAGACTAGATTAATGTTAGCTTAAACATTACTCTAAAACATCACACATCACCCCATTTAGCATAAGTACTAAACAGATTGGGAAATTGGTCCCATTATCCCCAGTCAAAGCCACTACTCCAAACAGAAAAGGAGCTTCCAACCAAGGTCTAGATCGGGTGGTTTTCCACCATGTTGAGGAAATGATTTCTGAGGCTTCAATAGAATCTAAGTTAGATCTTATTTCTTGTGAACTAAGAATTGAATTGGAAACTGTGTTATTAATCTAAACTGCTTTCTCAATTTAATTGTGTTATGATTTATGGTGGAATTGGTTTTGTTGGAATAGGAATGATGAGAAAGTACAACTAGGACCTCTTAGTTAAAGCCTCTTCCTTGTTGACTTTGCTCCACATAAAATCTTTGCACATTTTCTTTTAGATCAGAATTTCAATGCTTTCCTTACATTCAGCGATTTACATTTGTAATATGCATTTCCATTATTTTCATCTAAAAAACTACTTCCTACACTAGTTTAATCTAATATTCCATAAACTTTGGTTTGCTTCTAAGTCTACCAACCCATATTGATAAGTAAAATATATGCTCTAATTTATCCCAATAAATTGGACTGACACCTCTCAACAAGGGAGAAATTTTCGACGACATCATAAGTCCCATCTCAATTGTCTCGTCATTGTCATCAAGTCATATCTTGTCTCTATTCATCCACTGAACACTCTCAAATCTAAAGAGGAAGAATCATCATAGGGGAGCTCCAGCTACCACCCTATATCCAAGGACAATAATGTTGAGAAATCTAGGGAATTAGCATTAGGAGATTTCTCTCTAACGATAATTACTTGTGAATTTTTTTTACTTCTTTAGATTATGATCTTATCTTTACTTAGATTATTATAGATTTCTTCTTCATCAAATAGTTACCAAAGCATAAACAAGATAGAGACAAGAAACACAAAATATAGGTGATCATCCAGGGCCAAAACCTCTCCAACTTGAGAGGAAAACCCAAATCAAATTCTTCTTCTTATAGAGACTTCAATTGACAAATACCAAGATCATGACCAAGACCCCTGACACAATAACCTCTCCAAGACCAAGTCACAAGCCTTACTAATTCAACTTCTTCTTCTTTGAGTCAACGATGGTCAAACTTATTCCTTCTCCCACTAGTTCAACTATCCTTTAGATTTTGATCCCTTAGATTAGACCTGTAACTCTTGGCCTTACTTCAGAAACCCTAGTTTCAGTACTTGAGAGAGAATTTGTTCCTCAATTTTCTTCGCTTGAAATGGAGACTCTTGTTCCTTAACTCGGATTGAGAATCCACTTGATTTCTTCCTAAATCTTCCCTCTAAAGATGAATGTGGTGTCTCATCCTATTCTGCAGTAGACAATACTATATTCTCGCGTGTGTCAAGGTCTTAGTCCAAAACAAACTAGAAAATGAACTCGATGATGCTCCTTCTTTCTTGGCTTGGTGATAGTACCTTTCTTGAGATATTCGCACTTATATTCCTCACTCTCTTTCTTGTCTAAATTGTGTTCTCAAATGAAGGCCAAGTTACCGCATATATAGAGATCTTGATCCTTGAAATAGGTCGACTTGTCATTTTGGAAACATCTTCATCTCTTTTGAGGGCCAACATGAGGGAGAGCTTGTGACAAGGTTTTGGAGGGTTTGTGACACAATTAAATTTGTTTTTTACAATGTACAATATGCTTAAATGGGTCTTTATACTTTCACATTGACTCAATAGAATTTATGACATGATGACCAACCCTAAATGCTCACAATGGGACCCTTAACTATAAAATAAAATTCCTTGATCATGAAAGCCATGATTCAAGAATTACAAAAATAATTTTATTTTTCTTCTTTACATCAACTACATAAAATCATGATTACACATGTCATTATGAAGAACAAACCTAGTTACACTTTTCAACACTCCCTCTTAACTAGGGAGGTATTCATAATCCATACAAGGTACTTGGGCATTCTCAATCTAAATAATTCTCATAGGAAGAGTTGGATTGGTAACCCATCTTTTTAGCATCATATCATCTAGCATTGTCATATAGCAAGGCCTTGATTAACAACTCTATCTCTCCACAAGATCAGAGCACAATGTTGACTAGAACAATGATTTATAGACACCTTCATCATTGTCTCTCTTGGAACATACCCCACCCAAGTTCTCTCTGAGTATGTTCCCCAGGACTATTCTTATCTTGGATTCATTCCTATATGACTACTGTTATCCTGGATGCCCTAACTCATTCTCAAAGAGTATTGGATGCCAGATGTTTACCCAGTCCTCCATTTTGTCTTCCCAGGTGAAGATAAGAATGATGTGCCTATCTCCCCTCATGGACTTCACTAAGAATTACAGTTGTTAGTCCCGGTCTAGTGCATGACACATGAAGTAGAGAACCATATATGTTACTCTCTCTTAACCAAGGATGACCAATCTATTCCATAAAATAAATGTACCCAAGTTCCATCTTAATTAGGGAATTTCTTCCAGCAGCTCTTTAGGTGGAGATCATGGGACAACCAACTTCTTGTAGAACTCCTTCCTTTGATTTTATGAATCTCTTTTATAGAGTCTACATCTTTCGAGACTTCTTCGTAGGGCATGGACCATCCGCCAATTTCATCCATGAGTTAGTCATGTAATCATTCCTTTCATTGGAAAGTGATCCATTAGTCCATATATGGTCATGCCATGCTTCCTTCTTCATGACATGTTCCCTTAAGGATCTTTCATCCTTTCACATCTACATCAGTTGTGGAAGACATTCATAGTTCTTCCCTTGGAAACCTTGTATAAGCCCATCCAAATATCATTCAAAAATAAGAAATGAACATTAAATCAAAATTACCTGTGTGATTGTCATTCATCATGACATTTTTTTGTTTGCATCAGCATCCGACATACATATTGACAAGTCTCTAAAAGATATATACTATCAAGGGTTACTTTATTTTCTAGACTTCGTTAGAGCCTTCATATATTTCATGGAGATATCATAGTCAAATCTTCCAATCCTTAGATGTTGATTGCCTCCTCCATAGTTGCATATTTCATGATATCTTCCTTTCTTTCTTCACACGTTTCTTTTCTAGGAACTTCTAATCAGAGTTCCTCCAATTTTCGTCAACCACCTCATATTTCATATGAGGACATATTATGTTAATTTCATCTAGTCGATGTGTGACCCATGCATTCTTGAATCCTTTCAAAGGAGGAGATCCTTTCTTTTAATCATGTTGTTGAGATAAAACATTTACCCATGTTACCTGTAACCATATGACATGACTCTACATTAGCAAATACAAGCATACATACCTCATTTTCCTTTTGGTCGTCTAGACTTCCTTCATCAACTTCCTTGATTGGAAGATCTTCAATTCCTTGATTTTCTTCACTTATTTTGACATCATACCATCCTTCCATGAATTCCTACAAGTTGGATTTCTTGATGAACCACTTGCTTCCTTTTATTGGTGAACCTTCTGATGAATATTCCAACAGAGGATCTTGAGTATCCTCATCCAACAGATGTTTCATCTTAGTTGATGTATGATGAGCTTTGTACTAGATGATTTTTTCTTTTTCCATAAGTACAACTTATGCTTCTAATGAGGTTACCAATAGTTATATCCTTCCATAAGTGACTGACATAGACTCCAACTATATTTCATGCTTCTCTATGATGATGTCATGATATCTTTCTCTTCATATTTATATGATGCCATAATGCATCCTATCATTCTTTATAAATAACTCATGATGGCCATATCTTACAACGGAAAAACTTGAAAAATAAACTTGAAAATAACTAGGCGAGGAAGACTATCTCAGTCATAGTAGAGATGTTTTATTTCCTCTTTCTTGGATTTATTTCTTTCAGCTTCCTCCACTTCTTCAGTGATATGGGCTTCTTCTATACCTCTTGTGTTATTGTCCTTCTTGAGCTTAAGACAATCTCTTTTGTAATTCCAATATTCTTGACATCCATAACATTGAACCTATGGATTGGCGGACCTTAGAGTAGATCCTTTTCTGTTTGGATTGGTGGCTCCGACTGGGGATTATGGGACCAGTTTCCCTTTATATAAATGATAAAAATGGATGAAGTATGTATGTGTGAGACTTATGATTAATGAAACTTGAGAATAAAGTAATATATAAATTAGCTATTAATCTATCTATCCCGGGAAAGCTTATTCTGTATACGTGATCTAAATAGAATTTCATAAACAATAAGACAATGTAGATTATCAAATGATCATGAAGTTAAAACAATGAATAATAACTAAAATTTAATTAAATAGTTAATTAAATTTTGCTAATAAAACTTATCACATATATAGGATTTTGTTATTTATACTTACAGTATATGATTTCAATCGTACATGACAATAGTGAAAAATGTAAGATTTCTTTCATTCATGCATGTAGTAAACATAAATCGAATAATCACTTAACTTATAAAACACAAGAAAAATAAACAGATAATAGTACCCAATCTATGATGACACTGCTCATGAGAAAAACAATATTGGTCCAACCTTTTATTAAGATTACATGAGTTACGATAGTGTAAACAAAAGTTTTCTCCACAAAATTCAGACCACTTCTCAATTCTAATGAAGGGGATTTATAGTTTTCAAACAAAATACAAATATAGAAAAGTAGAATAAAAGTCTGGAGTGGTTTTAACAAACACCACTTAAAATAAAACCATAAGAAAATTTTATATTTTGTTACAACAATCTAGCTAAGACTTTGAAGAAGATTGTTCTCCCATATATTGCCACAGTTCAGAGATATCTATCATAAGCTTCAATTCGGGTGGATACCGTGGTTGAATGCACATCTGACTAGTGAATACCGCATCCCTGAATGTTGGTTGCATATGAGTATTCATGTTGGATAAACATCTCAGCACTAACCACTAACTATGAGGTTTAACTAAAAGTTGCCAATGGCATTCTAAGTTAACCATTGACATTTTTTTGATGCTTTGGACCTTCTTCTTTGATAATTCCTCAATAATTCAATATCATGCAGAGTTCCCTCGGGGCAGTCTGGAATAAGGTTAGTCTGTAGTAAATTGTCACAGATAGATTCAGTGAGGTCATTGGAAATATCTCGGAAGACTATATCCTTTTGTGACTCTTCAATTGTAGGGAGATTGGTTAATCTCCCTTCAACACTTTCTTGCCATGTTATATAATCTGAGATTTTCTCCTCAATTTCTTCAAAGTATGTCCTCAGATTGGACAACTAATTCACTAATATATTGGGTTTTTGACATAAATCATGAATAATGGCTAATGTTTGACAAAAAGTAATCCGTTGTTGAACAAGGAGAGCATTTAATTCTCCTGCTTCCTTTTTGAATTCAACCAATTCAGGATCAATCTTCAATTGTTCAATATTTTGTTGTAATTCTTGGATTTTAGTATTTCTAATTTTCGAATCATATTCATGTTCAAGCTTCAAGGCATCAAAATTATTTTGAATTTCTACAAGGCATGCTTGCCACTGTTGAGCAATCAATTGCTTCTCATTCTCTGTACCTTGTTCCAACTAAATAATTCTTTTATCATTTTCTTTCATAAGTGGTTGTACCTTGGTGGCCTTGTCTACGGTGGCAGAAGCATATGCTCTTGCAAACTGTGAGAGCCTCCCGAGATCCTATGCATGAGTAGATTGAGATCCTTTCCATACTACTTAAAATGGAGTATTTTCAGGGACTAAGGCCTAGGTTTGATCAATATTATTTATTTTTCTTTGTATTTTTACAACAACTTTATGTTGTGGACTGTAAAATATTTCGAGAGGAGGAACCTCTTCGACCTTAAAATGAACTCAAAGGTCAGGAGTTCTAGGATGATTTATATGTCATCAGTGTCCAAAGTTCTGTTGGAATTCCCAATAGCAAGTGGGGTTTTTTCTATAATTTCAAGAGTATGTGAAACTTTCTCTTGCAATGGAGTCTTTAGATCTTGAGGCCCTATTTGTTGAATAAATTGATTAAATTGTTCCCATATTGAATCAAGTATGTTATCTAGTATAGTTTCTTCCACCTGAGAAGAAGAGGAAGTACCTGCCTCTTTTGCTTGGGATACATCAGTAACTTTTGCTGAAATAGCCAAGACTTTACCATGTTCAGTGTTTTGTTGAGGGAACTTCAATAAATCCATAGGCAAATGAGCTATCCTTTTATCCTTGTACTGATTAAATTGAGTTATCTCCTCTGGATTTAACTATGTTGTTGCTAGTTTCATAACCATTGAATAGAAAGAGGTTGATTCAAATAAGTCATCAAACTTATTTGGCTCATGCATAAATTGCCTGATACTTGACTATGCAGTGACCTTCTCGACAGTTTCCCTAGGATCATATTGCCTACTTGGAATAGTTGGTAATTTTAAATTTTGAATCTCTTCAATCTCAAGACCAACATGTTTATAATTATATAGAGCATACACACCACATTGATTAGGAAAAGTAGGCCACATTGTCTTTTTAGCATGACTCAGGACCTTTGAAAGACCATGTCCTACGGTCTTGTAAGCTATTTCTCAAGAAAGAAGTTTATCAATGACGTATAAGGGAGAAACGTGGGGATCTTCAAGACTACCAAAGATCTGGACATAATTGAATGATTCTTCTCCAAACCAGTTCCCAATTGATAGAAAGTCATTGTTAGATTCGGGTGAAACCCTAGGGGCCTTCTTATCAAAGACACTTTGGTTGGATGAGCAACATTACTCCATGGAAAATTATATAGTAATGAGGATGAAATTTTGATTCCCAGAGTATATCATGATAAATATGGATAGGATTAGGGTCTTCTATAGTCCATCTCCATCCCATAGAAGAAAAATCAGAGGTGAAATATATGGCATCCATTATATAGGTGCTCATATAAAAACGGGTAACCACGTTCTGTGAAAAAATACATTTTCTCCTATAATCCATGATTTGAGTGGCTATATTGTCAGAAAATATGTTTCCCCAATCCATAATATATCCACTAGAGCTAGTATCAATGAGTCGTATCCATTGGTCAGAGAATTGTGTATTAGGGTAACCATAGATTTTACATAACATAGTGACTATTTGACAATATGGACTAGCATGGGAAGCAACAAAATACATACCCTTATCTTCTCACTTATGTTTGTTAGGATATCTTCTCCAATTTCTAATGGGATCTAATTGATTCTCATTCTCTTTCATGAAATTTTGTACAAAATGCTTGTCATATTTTTGTTGAGGTTGCGATAGATGATACATTTTGCTCAAATCACTCTTGGTGAATTACCCAATGACAATTTGTTTCTAACTCATGAAATTCCTTTGTAAAATGTTCATATGATCAATAACCCATTTAACCATATCTGTATAAGGAAGGACCTTGGGTTGGACTGTAATCTTATGCAAGAATGAATTGGCGACATCATTGTAGGTAGTTTCATAGACTGGGGTAGAATCATCAGTTGTAGTTCTTATCTTTATTTCCCTAGCTGCTTCATCTTCAAAAAGATTATAAATAACTTCCCAAGAGGAGCTTCCAGCATCTGGAGAACAGGTTGTATTTGAGAATAATGCCGACATTTCAGTAGTTTCCAGTGAAGGAGTGACCAGATGCAGTTGAACAATGAGTTTCTTCCTTACTTTAGCTTCCTTAGACATCTGTAATGAATTTTGCTTGTGAGGACTATCTTGTAATGGAAAACACAAGAATAAGAGAAAATTCCTTAACCAGAGAGTCCTTTAGGGAAAATAACTATTTTCCATAACGATTTATGTCTTTATGGGAAAATCCCAACGACATCAAGCTGCAATGATTAAATCATTTAAAACTTCAGAAAAAACCAAAAATTTGTTGATTTTGGCCATTAAATGATAAACATGCATTCACATGACCCCTATTCATGTCATCTTATCGATGGATTTTATCGGGGAAATATTAGGGATACACCTTTAAAACTTATGATATCCTCACCTTCTGATAGGCATTATTCAAATATATAACGATTATGAGTTGTAAGCGGGAAGGGGAATCGGAGGTTCTATATCAGGGATGCAATATCAAAGATTTTAAAAGAGTGCCTCCCGATATAAAAGTTTTAATATGGATAGGAGCTAAATATCCAAGGATGAGGGACATTAGAGGGTCAGAGGATGAGGGATATCAGAAGTATTAGATATTGGAGGTTTTAAAGGGGCGCTTTCTCTTAAAGTTTTGATATATAAAAGCTCCAATATACTATGTGGCAGTCTTGTGGGGCCAATATTTTATTTATTATATCCATAAAGCTGTGTTTATATAACTTTAGACTTAAAGTATCATAAATTTTTAATCAGGGGAAAGTTTTATTGCGCCTTTACTATAAGTAATGTTACGATATTTAAATGTTCTGATAAAACTCTTCCGATAATGCATTTTAAACAAAAGCCTATCAGGTTATTTGTGAATATTATATTTATGAGGCTAATCTCCGATATGAAAGCTCTGATAAGGGAGATTTTATTATTCAAATGTGTTTTGGTGATAAAAAAAACTAAAAATTGCCTTAGTTTATTAGAACCAAGGAACTTTGTCAAAATTCAAAAGGGTCCCCATTATTTATTAGTTTAACCAACATAAAAATTAATGGGGAGTTGTTGAGTACTACAATATGTCCATAGCTCCAACTTAGAAATAAATCCGTGTTCTAAGAAGTATGGCCTTGTTTCATGAGAAGAAAATTCTTCCACCATTATGGTCATCCTGCCATTCTACTCATTGCATGCAACTGCAAGACCTCTGGTGCTCCCATTCATGATGTTTTCTATAACCGGTCAATATTTTCCCAGTTAAAACAGTAAAATGGTTGAAGACTAGGCTATGTCATTGAAAAATATTCAATAGCTAAGATGGTTGTTAGGAGTTGTAATCATTGCTAGTGAAGGAGTCATGCTTAACATTCATCAATGTCTTTTGCCTAAGAAATATGGAAAAGATAAAGGGAAAATTAGATCTATTTCCTAAAAGTTTGATGCTCTCTTTTCTTAAAGATGGACTTATTTGTTAAATGTGAACAACATTGACATTTTATATTAAATCTATCTACAAGCCTTGTGCCATCGTGGCACCTTAGTCAAGTTTTGGTAGATTTTTGAAGCGATTGTGAGTGGGTCCTGCACTGGTTTGATATTGAACCACTCGAGCATTATAGCATACAGAATAGGATTATTTCTTTATATTCCAAGAGGAAAGGATATTTGTGTTGATGGAACATCATGAAATCATTCAAATGCATCTAAAAGCAACTTCATTCAAACTTTGAGTGTTATATATCTTGGAAATTATATATTCATAACCTATTGAGATTATGTGGCTCATATGGATGAACTCTTTTTGTTGATGGTGATGAATAAAAAATCAGATAGTGACATACATAAAGACCAACTATCATAGCAATATTAAGGTATAGGTTACATGAGTACGTTTGTAGGTGCGATAAGGATAAAATATTTTCTATTTTTTAACTATAAGTGCTCAATAATTGTCTTGGTAAAATAGAATTGCAAGTGTGCATCAATTTTGTAACATGGATAAGAGACTCAACCAAGGTAATGTGAAGAATATTGATTTTACACACCAGGATATCATCAATGATGTGATCAAGTTAGCCACCAATGGAATCCTCAAGTTCTCAATTCTTACATGAATGCCATCCAATTTAAAAATTGTAAGAGATCCATTTCAGAAATCCACTGTTGCAGTGCATTCTTTCTCTTGATATTTGAATCTTGCACCACTCTTACATTTGGTGTTTGTGTTAGTCCTTCTGTAACATTCAAATACATCTTATTTTTAACAAAGGCAACAATTGTTTATTTAGTTTCGGGAGTACATTTGGATTCAAAAAGTTAAACTATTGTAAAATGGGCGATGAGGTATTAGAATTACTAAACAATCTAATATTTTCTATGGTTGAGGACACGATCAAAATCAACAAAACCATTCTTTTTGATATTAAATTCTGTCTATAAAATGCACAATACTAAAATCGATTTTTTACAACTTGAATCTCAACTACAACAAGAAGAGTTGCAACAACGTAGTCATCATTGTGAACTTGTTTTTGTTCAGAGCAATCCCTTTTTCGAGTAGGAAGTTGACTCCCATCAACTTGCATAAATTGATCAAGTCATGGAAAGAAAAAAATCATGCAGAAGCAGAAATTAAACCAACATTTCCCAAGCCAATCATCATATCTTTGGAAGAGCTTGTCGACAACAAGCATAAAACAAGTGTTGGATATGATAAGGATGCTTCTCTTCACACTCCAGATTACACAACGCCCATCCAGTTTCAGAGTGCTGGATTTCTTCATGACAATTCACCTTCATATGTTCCAGATTCTTCTCCTCTTCTACAGTAGCAACAACAAAATGTTAAATTCCAACATTATGACCAAATTGGCTATATCAAAGATCACTATTTTGATCTTCATCCATGTGAGCATTGTCATAAAACCACTCATTCTGCAAACAAATGCTTCAAAAACAAGCCTCTTGAAAGAACAAAAATTCATCCTGGATGAATCACTTCTTAGCAATGGACTTCCAAAGCCAAGAAGATATTTCAGTCATATTTTAGAACTTGTTCTAGAGTATAGAACAGTCTTGCATTGAGTTTTCTCCATCTTCTCACCTTGTATCTAGTAGGGGGGAACTGATGGTCATGTACAAGCTTCAAAGCCACATCAAGTGAGCTTGAGCCACAACCTGAACCTACTTCCTAATTCAGAGTTGTAGCAAGAGACATAGAATTTCAAGCGAGCCTGAACCACAACCTACCATACCAGATTTAGAGTTGTAGCCAGAGACAAAGATGCCCCTGAGCATGCCTTTGGTTGGTGGTCAACCTTAAACCATCTATTCTGGGTTGATACCTCCCTTTTTAAGTAAATCTTCTCCCTCTTCAAAGAATTGGGGACACTTCCTATAGAAGAATACTTTAACTTCTTGCTAGTTTTGGAAGAGTTCTAGGAATGGAATTAAGCATTCCATATTTGGTGGTCATCCTTAAACCACGGCATTGTGTAGACCTACCTTTTTTAGCTTGATGGTATCCCTCTCCAAATTATTAGGAACACTTTCTCTAGTAGAAGATTTCAACTTCTTTCTAGATTTGGAAGAGTATCGTGAACTGCACTAAGCATTTTAGTTTTGGTGATTATCCTTAAACCACAATATTATACCAAAATTTCAGAGATCACATTTAGCTTAGTGTTTCCATGCATTTTTTCACATTTTTGTATTACAAATATCCTCTTGGACTCAAACATACAAATTCAGATTGGGGGGGGGATGTTGGACACAATCTGCTAAGGGTTATGGTGAGGAAGTTGAACAGTCAAAGGGAGTCTAAGAGACCTTGGAAGATGAATCCAAGAGTCACTTCAATGTATTATAAATGTATACCATGTGAATAATATATGCAACTAATGCTTATCTTTCATATCTTATACCTTCGCCATGGTTGTGTTTAATAGATAAAAGGGCTAAAGATTTAAAAAAAAAAAATGGAAAAGTCTCACTCAATTCAGAAGTGTATCAAGGGAGATTGAAGTCTTCCAAGTTTGGTCAAAGTTGTTGATGTTAGGTCGAAGTTTCTTGTGAAGGGTTAACTTATGAAATAAGGATTGAGGGATGACTTGACATGGAAGGAATCTCTATTTGATATCTCGAGAAACTATTGAAGGAAGAATTGTTGATTAGGTTTTCCCCTAGATATGGGTTTTTCCGTGGCCGTCCGCCTATATCAGTTGTCCTTGTGTTATTGTTTTGGTAATTGCCTTATGAACTAAAAGATAAAAGAAGAACATAAAGATAAAATAATAATAATTAATAATCAATATAAGAAAATCTTTATGCCTTTCTGATTTTCTAACATGGTTTGATAGCTAACGTGAAGGAGGAAAAATGCAGTCTTCAGTATCTAAGGAATCTAAAGGATTGACCTAGGGATCATATAAGGAGCCCTTATAAAAGAACAAGCTCACTATCTTCAAGGAAAATGTCTAACATGTTAAAGAGTGAGAACAAGTTGGAAGGTGCATCAAACTACATATCTTAGAAGAAGAGGATTGACCTCATTCTTGAAAAGAACAAGGACTTGGATGTGGTCAGAGGGAAGGTGGAGAAACCTACCGAAGAATCCAGTGATGTAGACAAGGTGAAGTATAGGGAATTGGAAATATTGGCTATGACTCTAGTGGTAGAAAGGATTAAGGACAATATTGTTCCATACATTTCCAATGTAGACCATGCTCAAGAAATTTATGAAGCATTGACAAAAATATTAACTATCAAGATCATAGGTCAAGTAGCAAGCTTGAAGAATGAGTTGAGGACTGAAAAGATGACTAAGGATGATATTTTGGCTTCCTTATTTCTAAGGATATCAAGGATTAGAAAAAACATTCAAGCCATAGATGAAATAGTGTCAGAGAAGGAGCTAGGAATCACTGCACCCTTGGTATTACCACCTATTTGGAGCTCTTTTGCTTCAGGTCTCAATATTTGGAAAGAAGGTCCCACCTTTGAACAATTGTGGAATGCCTACACCCAAGAAGAAATGAGAATTTCTTTAGTATCCAAAAATGAAGAAGAAAAGGTATCAAATTCTTACTTTGCCTCTCACAAGAAAGGACACTCCAAGAAGTCAAGAGGGCCAAGGAAGAAGGTTGATATGTCCAAGATAGAATGCTACCAATGCCACAAGATGGTTCACTATAGCAGTGACTGCCCCGACAATCTGAAGAAAAAAAAGAGAAGTGGGGATCAAGCCAATGTAGCTGAAGAAGGATATCCAAAGAAGACTAAGCCCGAGGAATTAGATTTAAGAGACTTACACTACTAAAGTATTTTGATCTAAGTTTTTTTATTTCTTTTTTATTTATAGTTTTTGTAGGTTTAAGTTTTTGGAAAAAATATATATTTGTTCTTAAGGTTATAAGTATCCCTCAAGCTTGGAGGGATCCCTCATCAACCTCCAAAGATAAGTATCCTTTTACCATTTTCATTTTTAGTTTTCCTTATTTATCTGGTTTTTTTTCAATACTAATTACATTTGTCCTCTTATTTCCTTGTCTAGGAAAACTTGTTGAAGAATCAAGGAAGAAGGCCTCACAAAAACAAAGCATTGGAATTACAAGGTTTGTTACGAAACAAGAGGTATCTTTTGAATTACTCGTTTTGCTCTCTTCATATTCATTTTTGATAAACTATTACTAACATATTTTTGTCTATCCTTATTGAATCTTAAAGATTCTTAATTGGGTTATTCGTCATTTGATAAATCTACCCTCCTCATATCCTTTACTCTTGTCGAACCCTAGAAAGGTTCACTATGAAAACCCTAACTTAAGGGTATGTCGATGATTATGTGTGAAACCCTAATCTTCTTAGCGTTATTGGTTAAAGAATATGTCTGATGTTTTAATGATGTCTTGGGGTTTTGGTATGGTTATGGAAACCCTAAATTCTTAGGATTGAATGGTAATGTTTGAAATCCCGATCCTTTAAAGTGTCGATAATTTAGGGTTTTCTATGTTTGGTATTGAAACCCTAGGTCATTAGGGTTTTATGTATAAGCAAGACCTTTATAATGTCTTAAGAAATTATTTCCTTGGGATGTGTGTGTTTTTCCGATCAAACCCTAGTCTAATCAATTCCATTATATGTCTGACTCTTACTGATATTTGTGTAGTTGGGTTTGACTAACACATGTTGTGATATGCTTGTGCATGATGATGGAATCCTAGATATATGAGTTGACCTAATTGTTGATGGTCATGAGTCCTAGGGTTTGGAACTAAGCCCTAGTCAAAGTTTGTTTCTCTAGAATGATAATATTTGTGAATCCTGGAATTTTGGAGTTCAACCTTAGTAGAATTGAAAATCTTTGATGTATGATGACAATCTGATAACTTGGGATTTGTGTAAGATTGTTGAAATCTGTTTTTTAGTTATAACTGATGTTTGATTGTTTGAGAAAATCTAGTGTTTTGTAGCAAACCCTAGTGGAAGCTAGTCATGTTATTGATTGAGCTGTGATTGATTGTTAAATCTCATCTAGGATATGTATGAAATCCTAGTAGGAAATCTAACATATGAATTCTGAAGTTGTTATATACTTTCTAGATCTATATTTTTTTGAATTGTTTCCAGGGTTTTCTATATGTCGTAGTAGTGTATCTCATACCATTGAAAGAAACATTGAAACCCTAGATGTAATGGAAGTTGTTATGAAATGCTCAAAGCCTTGATGAAGTATTCTAGGGTTTATGACGAAATCCCTAGAAAGAAGTTGAAGAGTATGTGTCTCTTCTTTGTAATTAATTTTGGGTATTTGATATACATATTTGAATGCTTCTGTGATCTTGATATGGTTAACTTCATGCTTCTATAGATTTGGTTATACTTGGTACTTAATTTGTGCAATTACATGATCTTCAAGATAGTGAAGATGTTCGTAAAGAAAAGTTGATGTGATAAGCATGATGTGAATGGTGATGGTGATGATAACTTTGATGAGAAGGATGGAAGCCATGAAATATTCTTCGATGTTGTAGATAAGCAGTAGAACTCCCTAGGTTAAGAGGGAGCTTGATTGAAGGAAGTATCCCTAGATTAAGAGGGAGACTGAATGAAAGAAATATCCCTAGATTGAGAGGGAGCACAGGTGAAATGAATCTCTCTAGGAGCTCATATCATAGTCGTGATGGACACCTTGACAGAAGAAATTGGAGAGTGTATTTTGAAGGGCTGCTGAGATAAGAAAAGGTAGATTGTTTTGTGGAATATGTTGTTGCATGAGAAGTAGGAAAGCTACTTGCATGTATGAGGAATATTCTGTCAAGATTCATTGGGAAAGCTCTAAGTCCTACTATGGAAAGTTAGGAAGAAACATCAAGTTGTCTCGAAGATCGCAAAGGTTTGTATCTGTTTATGTACATTTGAAATTTTGTTACTGGTTGGGGTTGTGTTTGTATAGGTAAATCTCTCAAAGGTTTGATAACATGTATTTACATGTTTAAAGTTGACAATAAATTTGATTGGAGATATTTTTTTGATTGGGAAGGATTTGTTATTGATAGGGAAGTTGAGGTTTTGTGAGTAAGACATTACCTGGGAGGATATCTAGTTGGCACTCTGTGTTGATGTCTAGTTCTTGAAGTAGGGAGGGTGGCATTGGTCTTGGAGCTCTAACCTCAGATACGCACCTAGATCCCTGGGTTAATGGTTAGTAAGTAAGCCTGATGGTACCTAGAGAGGTTGAAATCTTTATTCCATCTTAGTCCCACCAGGATAGATTGCATTAGTCAGGAATCTATTCCATGGTGTTGCAGTGCCCAAACTGTTAGAGGACCTTGGATAGATTATCTTGGTCAGGAATCTAGTCCATAGAATTGTGGTGCCTAAGTTTCTTCATGATACACATGGTTTGAGATCTTCCTTGTACTTGTATTGATGAATGCCTCCCTAGTTAAGAGGGAGTGTTGAAATTTGTAACTAGGTCTGGTCTTCACTAATGTATTTGAGATGTACTTATCAAAAGAACAAAGAAAATATTTTTATTATTATTTATATGACTTATTAAAGCATGGGTTTCATGCTTTGGTAATTTCTTGATGAACTAAAAGATAAAAGAATCACAAATAAATATCCGTATAAGAATTTTTTCTACCATTCTGATTTTCTAACATGGTTTTAAAGCTAAGGTAAAGGAGGAAAAAGGGAGACTTGAGTATTTAAGGAATCTAAAGGATTGGTCTAGGGATCATATAAGGATCCCTTATAAAAAAAGAAGTTCACTATCTTCAAGGACAATGTCTAACACATTAAAGAGTGAGAACATGTTGGAAGGTGCATCAAACTACATATTTGGAAGAAGAGGATTGACCTCATTATTGAAAATAATGAGATCTTGGATGTGGTGAGAGGGAAGGTGAAGAAACCTACCGAAGAATCCAGTGATGCAGACAAGGTGAAGTATAGGGAAATGGAAATATTGGCTATGACTCTGATGGTAGAAAGCATTAAGTGCAATCTTGTCCAATACATTTCCAATATAGACCATGCTCGAGAAAGGTATGAAGCATTGACAAAATTATTCATTATGAAGAACATAGGTCAAGTAGCAAGCTTGAAAGATGAGTTGAGGATTGCAAATATGACTAAAGATGATACTGTGGCTTCCTTCTTTGTAAGGATATCAAGGATTAGAGATGAAATTCAAGTCATAGATGAATTATCACCACAGAAGGAGCTAGTAATCACTGCATTGTTTGCATTACCACCTACTTGGAGCTATTTTGCTTCAGGGCTCAATAGTTGGAAAGAAGCTCCCACGTTTGAACAAATATGGAATTCTTATGCCCAAGAAGAAATGAGAATTTTTTTAGTATCCAACAATGAAGAAGAAAATGTATCAAATGCTTACTCTGCCTATCAACAGAAAGGACACTCCAAGAAGTCAAGAGGGCCAAGGTAGAAGGTTGATATTTCCAAGATAGAATACTACCAATGCCACAAGATGGGTCACTATAGAAGTGACTGCCCCGACAATCTGAAGAATGAATAGAGAATTGGGGATCAAGCCAATGTAGCTGAAGAAGGATCTCCAAAGAAGACTAAGCCCAAAGAATTGGATTTAAGAAACTTACACTTCAAAAGTCTTTTGATCTAAGCTTTTGTTATTTCTTTTTTATTTATAGTTTTTGTAGGTTTAACTTTTTGGAAAAACATTTTTATTTGTTCTTAAGGTTATAGGTATTCCTCAAGCTCGGAGGGAGTCCTCATCAACCTCCAAGGACAAGTATCCTTTTACCATTTTCATTTTGAGTTTTCCTTAATTATATGGTTTTGTTTAAATACTAATTACATTTCTCCTCTTATTTCTTTTTCTTGGAAAACTTATTGAAGAATCAAGGAAGAAGGCCTCAAAAAAACAAAGCATTAGAATTACAAGGTTTGTTAAGAAACAAGACCTATATTTTGAATTACAAGTTTTGCTCTTCATATTCATTTTTGATAAACTATTACTGACATCTTTGTGTCTAGCCTTCTTGAATCTTAAAGATTCTTGCTTGGGTAATTCATCATTTGATAAATCTACCCTCCTCATATCCTTTACTCTTGTGGAACCCTGGAAAGGTTCATTGTGAAAACCCTAACTTAAGGGTATGTCAATGATTATGTGTGAAACCCTAATCTGCTTAGGGTTATTGTTGAAAGAGGATGTATGATGTTTTGATGATGTCTTGGGGTTTTGGTATGGTTATGGAAACCCTAACTTGTTAGGATTGAATGGTAATGTTTGAAATCCTAATCCTTTGAAGTGTCGGTAATTTAGGGTTTGCTATGTTTGGTATTGAAACCCTAGATCATTAGGGTTTGATGTATAAGAAAGACCCTTAGAATGTCTTAAGAGATGATTTCCTTGGGATGTGTGTGTTTGTCCGATCAAACCCTAGTCTAATCAAGTATGTTATATGTCTAACTCTTATTGATATTTGTGCAGTTGGTTTTGACTAACACATGTTGTGATGTTTGTGCATGATGATGGAATCCTAGATATATGAGTTGACCTAATTTTTTATGGCCATGAGTCCTGGGTTTGGAACTAAGCCTTAGTCGAATTTTGTTTCTTTAGGATGATAGTATTTGTGAATCCTAGGCTTTTGGAGTTAGAATTTAGTAGAAGTGAAAACCTCTGGTGTATGATGATAATGTGATAACATGTGATTTGTGTAAGATTATTGAAATCTGAGTTTTAGTTCTGACTGATGTTTGATTGTTTGAGAAAATCTAGGGGTTTGCAACAAACCCTAGTGGAAGCTAACCATGTTATTGATTGAATTGTGATTGTTTGTCAAATCTCATCTAGGGTTTGTACGAAATCCTAATAGGAAATCTAACATATGAATTCTGAAGTTGTTAGATACTTTGTAGATCTATATTTGTTTGAATTGTTTCTAGGGTTTGCTATATGTTGTAATAGGGTATGTCATACCTTTGAAAGAAACATTGAAACCCTAGATGTAATGAAAGTTGTTAAGAAATGCTCAAAGCCTTGATGAAGTAGTCTATGGTTATGACAAAATCCATAACAAGAAGTTGAAGAGTGTGTGTCTCTTGTTTGTAATTAATTTTGGGTATGTGATATACAAAGTTTAATGCTTCAGAGGCTCGAAGCCAAAGACAAGGGAAGAAACAAACAAATTCCAAACTGAATGAAACTGAAGAGGAAACCACCCATTGAGCTAGAGATAAACTAAAAGTGTGCCACTACACAAAACAGAAAACAGGTATGACCCAAAAAATGAGTCTTGCCCAAGATGGAAGGCAGAGCATGCAAAGACCTTATCAAGCTCGCTTAACATAGACTTCAACAGAAACCATTGAGAAAACCCCTCCTTTTCTATGTGTGAATATCTTTTCGAATTTAAAGACTCTCTCATTGCCATGCATGAAGAAATGAGGGAGTGTGCAGTGAGAGGGGCTTGTATTATTGCATGTCTCATGTGCTTTAATGCACTATGTCTCTTGCCCTTCACTATTAAGTGCATGCCAATTCTAATGTTTTGCTGTAAGGTTGGAAACAATTCATGGGAGAGAAAAAAGAGTAGGAATCCTCCCATTTAGACTCAACATTCCACAATTTAGAAAAAAATATTTTTTTTTTCCATTGAGTTTACTAGGTTATTGAAGATCTGAGGCACTTGGAAGAACCCTATAAAACCCTAGGTTCTTAGGATCATCCTAGAGAGACTTGTGTTATGAGGAAATTATGGTAGGATTTCACATTTGGAAATTTAAATGTATTTCTTATCTTAATTTCTGGATATATCAAGGATAAAGAGGGTTTAAAAATAAATCCAAGTATAATTTTTATTTTATTGCTTAAAAGGTTTGAGAAAAAGAGTTCAAGACCTATGTAGATCTATACTACTCTGTTATAGTAATTAATGGAATTTTTCCTAAATCGTCATCATATAATTTTAACAAAAATATATATATTTTCCAAAAAAAACTCACACGATCTCTATTAAAATACTTAAATGGAGGGTGGCTCAACTGCAACCCATAACATTGAGAAAAATAACCTAATTTTAAAATATCTGAGATTAGTGAATTGCAAAAACCTCTGAACTTTATATTATTATTTATATATAATGAAATGATATTTTTATGTTCACGAAACTAAAATTGTGTCTGAAATCATTAACCACCTCAAACTCAAAATCAAAAGCTCACTTGCGCTCAACTGGGGTGTTGCTTCCCGCCAACGACGTGACCTTGTTCCACCTCTCCTTGGGCCTTAATCTGCGTGTCAATCGGTGTGCGCCCGAATCATTGTAGCTATGCTATACGGTGTTTTTTGGCACTGTGGGTCAATCCCCTAAGTTTGGGGGCAATCCTCCTCTAAGTTGTTTGCATAGCCTTGAGCTTACTGGTAAGTTGGTGGATTTTTGGTTGGTTTTCTGTTGTTTATTTCTATGGTTATTTTTGGTAATCTTGAAAACGCTTTCAATTATGGTTAACAGCATATGTTTCCTCCTAAGAGGTCACAAGTTCAAAACCAAGGGGTAGAGTATCTATGCCTTTGTAGGGTTAGCAGTCAAATCGTTGTGTGGAGGTGGGTCCCTTGTCCCACAAACAAGGAGTCTCATACACCAATTTGGTGTCTAGCTTACCTGTGACCTTAAAAATAGATATTATTATTATTTCCTAAATCATCATATTATTTTAACAAAAATATATATTTTTCCCAGAAAAATTCACATGATCTTTAGCCTTCTTTGGAATATTTAAATGAAGGGTAGCTCAACTCCTGCCAATAACACTGATTAATGGATGACGGCTAGAGAAATGACCGAATTTAAAAATATCTGGAGTCAACTGATTGGGAAAATCTCTCAACTTTATATTAATATTCCTATATAATGAAATGATATTTTTATGTGCACGACGCAAATAGTCTAAGTAATTAAAATTGAGTCTGAAATCATTAACCACCTCAAACTCAAAATCAAAAGCTCACTCGTGCTCAACTCTGTGTTGCTCCGGGCAAACGACGCGACCTCGTTCCACCTCTTCTTGAGCCGTAATCTGCGTCTCAATCGGTTCGGCCTCCGAGTAATTGTACGGTGCTATACGGTGTATTTTTTGCACTGTGGGTCAATCCCCTAAGTTTGGGGCAATCCTTCTCTAAGTTGTTTGTATAGCCCTGAGGTTACCAGTAAGTTGGCGGGTTTTTGGTTGGGTTTTTGTTGTTTATCTGCATGGCGACTTTTGGCAACCCCGAAAATGCTCTCAAGAGGGCCCGAGGTAAGTGCTGTTATTTATGTAGATATAGATTTAGGTGTTCATGTAGGTTGTTTTGGACATAAGAAGAATTAGTGGTATCATTTTTTTTTTCCCAGATTTGTTGGAATATTGTACCAAGACAACTATAAAAAATATGGAACCATACATAGTATGTATGTATGCTTGCAGATGAGGCAGAAGAAATTTGTAAGTAACTTTGTTGATGTTATTGTATGCAGAATTGGAGAATGTCCGGCGGAAAGAGGCGGCATTAGAAGCTCTTCATGACTTGATAACGTCAAAACGACATACATATTCATGGCAAAAACCTCCGAACACTAATGTTCAAATATGTGGAACTTTGCATGGAACTGAGCCGTAGCAGGTTTGCAAAGGATGGGCTTATTCAGTATCTGTTGAAATTATAATTTCACCGCGCGGTCAGCAGTCAACGCATGCTGAAAACCACCAAAGCAAACCAAAACCGCCAGTATGATATCGCACCACCTTTCGGCCTGAAGCTGTTTCCGGACATGGTGGTCCGATGCTGACATCTGTCCAACCGTGACGTAAGCCTCAACCACTTTTCGGAAGTAACTTGTGGTCAACTCACCCCGCCCGATATGCGTCCGATCAGCTCAAGGACTGTCCGCCGTTCGATTGTCAGGTAAGGTCTCCACCGGTTATGTTCATCAAAGTACATACGGGGGTCTGTTGAAAATTAAATGCAGCGTGGAGAAAAGCTATGTCCCATATCTTATGTTAAAGCCCTGACATGAGTTTGGTAAAGTTTTAAAGTTTTCCTTACGACAATTTAATATGGAGCATGGGCGAAATATAACATAAGTTTTTTTTAATATATGTTTTAAAAAAAACGTTGACCATTTTTTGTCATATGAAAAATACACATAGGGAGGTAAAAACCTTGGTTCGCCGCAACCAATAAAAACCAAGGGATTGTAATTTTAGTGTGTAGCATTACACACGGGGAGAACATGAAATTTGGGCTCGCAGCAGCCAATGTAAAAACAATGGTTTTGTAATCCAATGTGTGTCATGTGAAAAACACACGAGGATCGTAATGTGAAAATGTGAAAGCACACAGGGAGGCGGAGTTTAGTTCGCGGCGAGTAAACAAAAATATACAGCTTGTAAAAAGGAATGAATCAGTGGGTTATCAGCTGCCTATGAAAACTGAAGTGTGAGTTGCACACAGAGAGGAGGAAAACCTGTATTCGCAGCAGTGAATGAAAACCAGAGAACACACAGGAGTGTGTGTGAATATTTTTGGGTTGTAATGTAATGTCATTTTTTTGGAATGAAATGCAGCAGGGTAAAAACCATTTTGTCTTGGTAATGAAAGAAGTAAAAAGAATGCACAGTAGTGCATAAGAAGGAGGAGAAGTAAATGAAACCAGTGGATAGTTTTGTTCAAAACCATGTATTGTTTCACAGCAGTGAAAAGGTAAATCTGTAACTCCCTGTAAGTTTTGTTTTCACACAGCAGTGAATGTAAATGAAATATTTACACAGTGGTGTAAAATTTCATAGGAGGCAGAGTAAGTTTGTAAAATGTTTTGTTGAATCCCTCTGAGTGAAAGAGGATGAATGTCTCAGTAAATTCTCAGGTGAAAACAGAGTTTTGGTTTAATGTTGTTTTTGGTAAATCCCCCTCAGCAAAGAGGATGAATGTGTAACTGTGAATTTATTTTAATGAATGGAAATATTTTATGGTGGTGAAATACTCTGTTCTCAGCGATTTTTAAAAAGGGTCCTTTGTGCAAAAAGATCCTGGAGTGGAGCAAAGGAAACAGAGCATTGGCTCTGTGGTGTTTGTCTGGTTTTGGTATTTTCC
>APFE030032535.1:54242-97059 GCA_000404065.3 Pinus taeda | reverse complement strand
TTCCAGCAGCATCTACCCTTTGGAATGTTCAGCTTTCAACCTCCTCTCCCTTGGCCCAATGCCTGTATTTATAGTGTTCTAGAGGAAGTTATTCAGTTCCAATATCAATGGGATACTCCCTCTTTTGGATGGGGTAGTTCCTCTCTTGATGGGATAAGCTCCTCTATCATAGGGGTGCATGAACCATCTGGAGGCGCTCAATACACGTCAAGAATTCTTCTAGAAGGCTCTAGAAGTGACCACAAGTAACTTTTTAAAGATGAAACTTGCGCCTTTTGACTTTTACAGGGGTACGCACCCTAGCTTTAGTATACAGAGCGTATTACTACGCAGGTCTAATGTATATGGAGTGCGTACACGCAGGAAAGGTAGAGAGAATCTGCGTACCCAGAGATAAACATGTTTTTAAGTGACTTTCTCTCCCTTTGAGGTTTTGACATGAAGAGCAGAGGTATGGGGCTTGACAAAGAGGACAATGTGGCTATTGATGAGGCCACATACTGCAGATAGTCAGGGTGACAAAATTCAGTGTAACAGTGCGAAGGAAGCTTTTAAGCTTTCATTGTGTGGATCTTCGCACTTCGAAGGCCGGTTGGAAATGGCAACATAATTTATAAATTAAATTAACATATAAATAGAGCAAGGAACATATACCTTTGCATTGACATACATCCACACTACATTCTCATATAAGTTTTTATACATGCCCAATCTACTTTTATACTAAAGTAATTATAATATGAGAGCATTGACTTCTCAATGGCATTTATATTAAATCATGGATGATAGGAGTAGTGCAATGAATTCTCAATGACATTTATGTTAGCTGATTATCATGATCACATCTAGTTTGATATTATTTTGTATGGTAAAATTTTGTTTCTTATGACACGTACAACCATGTTTTAAATTAGTGGCAAAGTGTGGAGTAAATGCAGACCTATTAATAAATTCCATTGTGCGAAGGAAGGACCCATATGTTATTATTGGTAATATTTTAATTGTAAATAATGTGTATCTTTGTATTCTCGAATATCTCTTTGTTTAGGCACATGTGTGGAAGTGAGGAAGCTTTCATTGTGCAGATCTTCGCACTTCACACTAAAGGATTTTGTTGCTAACATTTTAGTATTAAATAGTGCATACTTGTTGTTCACAATAACGTCGAGGTAAGCGCTGGAACCATACGATATTATTGGTAATATTTTAGTTATAAATAATGCATATCTATGTATTCCCTTTTGCTAGAACAATCCTCTAGACATCTCGGTATTTTATAGATATCATGTAGCATAGTTCCTACCTCAATTGCTAATTAATTGATTCTCCTCGCACAAAGCTTTCCACATAGTCAAAGCTCTTCGCACAAGCATTTGTTATCTGCACACACTCCCTCCACAAAGCGTCGTCTGGACAACTTCCTCCACACACGCTTTCTCTGCACAACTACATCCACATTCAATAATGCCTTTTGGTCAGTCATTGGCATTCAAAGTTGTTATTAATCGATGTGGGTCCTAGATGTTGTGGGCATGAAGCATTCCTTCCGAAATAGTTTCCTAAATAGTAATTTTAATTTTTTTTTTTTTATATATTTATTATTTTAAGAGAAAGCATGCTATATATAATTCATTAGATTTAAAATTATTAAATCATTGTTGTTACAACTGGGTTAGAGGTGGGTGGTCTTACTTCAAAATGACAATATAACACTATCAAATATGTGAAGAATGATGGTGTACAAAAGGATGGTGTGTTGAGCAAGGAACATAAACCTCCATACTCACACACCTCCCAACTTTGACGAGGCACGATCACTAAAAATATCATCTGCATAAGATGAATATAAGTTCATTGAGCAAAATTCATCCACACCATTTCATTTCCCCGCTAAAATGACCATGGCCCTCACCCCGTTAGCAAATTCATATTGGACACTTTCCATTACTTGTATGACACGTACTCTGTCTAAGTGGCCAGTCCAAAGCCTTGCGTTTTCTCTTTCTCATGATCTGTCTTGATGTTTGCACCAAATTTCACATTATTATTAGATACATCCAATCCATGTGTAAATTGAACAACATATCAAAATTTTGGCATTACTTATTAGAGACATTGTGTCCATGTGGATGCGTTGATCTAGAACTTTTCCCATCGAAAATAGTTCAGAAGAGTGCGACACATATGCATAAGTGTAGAGAAAGTCCATTGTGCAGAGGAAGTTTTCCAACTTTCATTGTGCGATATGCGCACTCTAGAAGTTGGTTGGAAATGAAAACATAACAATTTCAAATATGTGCGGAAGGATGGCGCGTGGAAAAAGGAACATAAACCTCTGCATTGACATACATCCACATTACATGCTCATAGAAGTTTTCATACATGTATGATCCACTTTTATACTAAAGTAATTATAATATGAGAGTGCTGGCTTCTAAATGGCATTTCTGTTAAATCATGGATGATAACAGTAGTGCGTTAACTTCTCAATGTCATTTTTGTTAGTTAATTATCATGATCACAACTAGTTTGAACTTATTTTGTATGGTAAATTTATGGTTCTTATGACACGTATAACCATGATATTAAATCAGTGGCAAAGTGCAGAGTAAATGTAGGCCTATTAATAAAGTCCATTATGTGGAGGAAGGACCCATATGATATTATTGGTAACGTTTTAATTGTAAATAATGCATATTTCTGTATTCCTGAATACCTCTTTGTTTAGGCACATATGTAGAAGTGCAGAGGAAGTCCATTGTGAGGCAGAAACTTTCATTATGCGGATCTCTGCACTTCACACTAAAGGATTTTATTGCTAATATTTTAGTATTAAATAATGCATACTTGTTGTTCGCAATATAGCCGAGGTAACCGCTAGAGCCATACGATATTATTGGCAATATTTTAGCTATAAATAATGCATATCTCTATATTCCCTTTTGCTGGAACAACCCTTTGGACATTTTGGTCTTTTGTAGATATCAGTAGTCGTTATGTGCAATAGCATCAATTCTCATATCATTGAGCAGAAGCTTGTTTATGGTTATCTTTTTGAAATTAGGCACATATGTAGAAGTGCGAAGAAAGTCCATTGTGCGGAGAAAGCTTTCAAGCTTTCATTGTGTGGATCTCCACACTTAGCACTAAAGGATTTCATTGTTAATATTTTAATATTAAATAATCAATATTCGCTATTTTCAATAACACCGAGGCAAGCGATGGACCCATAAAATATTATTGGTAATATTTTAATCATAAATAATTCTTTTATTGCTAATATTTTAATAGTAAATAATCCATATTTTATGTTCATGCTATTTTAATTATAAATAATGCATATCTATGTATTCCCGAATATCACTAGTCAATTGAGTAAAGGTTATGCAGAGTGCAAACAAAATTATGTTCAATGAAAATACAAAATTGTTCTGGAAGTCCTAGATCGTTCTCCCGTACAAAGTTGTACAAGGAAACATAACAATATTAATTAGATATTTGTTTAGCCTCCTTGCCCCATGGGAACCCAAGCCTATGAAAAGAACCTACAACTGTATCAATTCTCAGATCATTGAGCATAAGCTTTGTTTATGGTTATCTTTCTGAAATTAGGCACATGTGCGAAAGTGCGAAGGAAATTCATTGTGCTGAAGAAGCTTTCAATTTTTTATTTTACGGATCTTCGCACTCTGAACTAAAGAATTTTGTAGTTTTTTTCTTAGAACATGTGCATGAGTGCATAGATTTGTTTAATGCCACACAATCACTTCATAGCCAACATACAATATCAATTTTCATTTATCAAATTTAATGTCGCATATTGTACTTGTTATTTATGTAGTATAACATTAGTGTTAATAACATATTTTATTATGTAATTACTATAATGATAACATTCAAATTGTTGGAAGCATTTAGTACTATAGCATGTGAGAATGGACAAGTGTATGATATCCAAAAACTCTATAGAGATGGTAATGTTTACGAAGATGCGAAAACTTGGAAATCACAGTTAGCATTGAATAATTAATTAATGCTTATCAATCATATTAATATCTATTAAGGAAATCTATACACACTTACGTTATCCCTGAAATTCTTAATAACATCTACTCTTATGAATTATGTAATGATTACTGGTTTCAAACATATCAATAAAATTGTATTTATCAATATTATAGAATACTTTCTTTGATTTATTCGGTGAATTGAAAAATACATAGTGCTTTTGAAAGAGTTGATATACTTAGTCAAAATGGTTAATCGTAAATGAAGAATTTGTGGAGGAAGTATGATTTACATATTAGAAATTAGGTTGGAGGCCAAGTAATAGTTATGAAAATGGACCTGATTCCATTTCTTTGATGGCATGTTGAATCTATTTCGAAGGCTATTTCTCGACCAACTAGTTTGAGTCACATTTCTATTATGCTATGCCTATATGAAAGTGCAACATGGAAATGGATGGTGCTATTTAGTCATAAATTTCTAGTGATGCTTACAACATAATGTTTTTTGGCAATGTAATGATCCTAAATTTTTTATTAGGATGTTAAAGTGCAAAGTTTACAATGAAAGCTTTTATTATGCATAAAAGCTTATAATAGCTTTGGAAGGCTAGTTTTTTAGCTTAAGGAAAAACAACAAAAACCATGCAAAGTTATAAACTGTTACCTAATCTACTTATTTCTGTGAACAAAGTTCATTTAATATTTGGATAATGCGACAAAGACAATAAGGAATCCAAGTCATGAATTAACATGTAAGATCTGAAATCAAGTCCTAAATTGCCATCTGAAATCTGAAATCACTTCATCTTCTGTAAGGTAAAAGATGGCCAATATAAAGGCAAGTCTACATAGTAATTGTGATGAATAAACATTGGTTTAGTGAATAAATACAAATTTATTTATTTATTTATTTATTTATTGGTAGGAGAACTTTAGTTAATCAAAATAGAATGTGGTTTTATGATATTAATAAAATAGTATCTCGGTATTGATTTATAAAGCGTGTAAAAAAGATCAATCATGAAACACAATCATATAAATTGCACTATGTCAAGTTGGAATTTAAGTAAAACATATGTAATTTTAAGTAACAAATTTCACAATAGTATATTCTGATTAAAGATAAGGCAAATAAGTACTATCCCTATTGATGACAATCATTGGTTAATGAATAACATTAAAACCAATAGTAGTTAAATATTGTTTCAAAAATTAGATGTCAATTTGTGATTTAGATTAGTTATCACCTATGATGCATTATATGTAGGCCTATTTCTTGTCAAAGCGATTTGTCAATGCACATTTTTTTTAGAGACGTTAGTAAGTTATAGGAAACCAACTTTTTTGTTCTGAAACTGTTAAATGTTTTAAGGTTTTTCTTTATAATTTTCCTGTTGTTTTTTGAATTTGTTACTAACAATGAACAAATGGCCCAAAAAAACAAAGGTAGAAGCATAGAGGAAGAGGTACATGCAAAGAGCCAAGATATTTTATGCTTAGTCAAGATATTTTAATGCTAGTGCATAAAATACTAGAACTTCAACAAATTCTTAGGTGACTTGAATATGTACTAGATGTCATAAGAACGTTGTCAGAAGAGCTATTGTAAAAACTGAACAAAGCAATACATTCTCCATTCTAGAAGCATAATCACTAAAAGCGTTAATGTCCAGAAACAATGGTTAATTAGTAAAGAAATCATTATGAATTTTTGCTATTTGTTGTATCAATTTTGAAATTTATCACATGCTAAAGGCTATGTATTGTAACATTCTTGATAGAGTTAAAGAAACAAAACATATCGGGCTATTATGCATTACATACATTTGTATAAATGCAATGTGTTTTTATAAGTTATATCATAATCTTGCTTATTTGATTTATAAATTCTTTTGTTCTTCGTATGACAATGATTTATGTAGATACTTGTTTAAATATTGCATGAAATATTTCTTTTTAATAGAAATAATACTAGATTGTTCGACAATGTAAATAAAGAAAACTATGATTGTAAAGTCCATTAATTAATAATAATGTCACCGAAAAATGATTAACCAAGTTACAAATTGCCGCTTAACTAATTTGTAATATTGTCTGATTAGTTATAGAACTTGCAAATTTGATAAATCAATAAAACAATGTAAGAAACGAGACTGCAAGAAAGCAAACATGACATAGTTCATTACAATAAAATAGTTCATTGGAATATGTTGTTATACAATGTCATACTAGCATTTGCATTAGTAGAAGAAATCACCTTGTTTGCTATAATGATTACATTTCTAATCTTTTTCTCATAAGTATAGTATTTTGATTAACAATGTGAAATAAGATCCCAATCATTGAGCAAAGTGAAAGAGTTGTTCGACAAAAATGCAATTCCTGAACCACAAACTTTAACTCAATGTTAGGATGCTTGGCAATGCATGCAATGAGAACTGTGTCGTTACACATATAACTATGTTTTGATGGTTTATTGTAAATGTGCCATCTATCTCGAAATTGGAGAAGATTTCAATAACATATGTTCTGTCTGCATAATATTGCTCGTAGGATTTTTTTCATAGTGCAGGTATACTCTTTCCAGTTCCAAACTCCTAAGAATACATTGCATTTTAGTCCTGTCATTTGCATGTATGAAACACTTTAATCTTTGAAAATAAAGGAAGCGAGAGTCTTGCTTGCAAGCGATGTAATAAAACATTGTTTTATTCAAAGATCTAGCACTTGTAATTGGAGTACTACATTTCACACATACAATCTTGAATGGATTTGTATATGCACTAATCATTGTCAGGTATCCTTGGAAATAATGTAAAATTGATATAGAAAACAAAGGCTTAGTAACATGAAATCAAATGTATTTTTGTTATGCTCTTGACTTGCGAGAAGATGCCAAAATACCAAATATACGAAGAAACACAACCTAGAACACATAACAAAATGAGAAATAACAACATGTATTTTATTATTCAGAGATGAAAGCAATGTTCACTTGCCTCTTCGAGGGTAAACCTCCAATAAAGCAGGGCTCGATTAATAAGACACGACGCTCCTCAATGGGGAGTCTCTATTCTTTATATAGGATTCATACATGCAATACCATGGGTCAGTACCATTGTTCTCTTAATACCTTCTATCTAATACCATGGCCCATTTGCAACTAACTGTGGTCCCTTTCTTTAAATGCGGGTCAACCACTTACAATTATTAATATGGGCTTTATTGACTCTTTAACTAACTATAACAATGACTCGACCCTATTACATAAATAAGCCATAAAAACAGCCTTGTCCTCAAGGTTGAAGCTGAGGAAACTGCTGAAGAATAGTGGTTGGTTCCCAGGTCGCATCTTCTGGAGAGGTGTCTTTCCACTTGATGAGGACTTCCTTGATCGTGTGGCCATGTAGATGTCATTCTCGTGTGTCGAGGACCTGTTCAGGTTGGAGCCAGATTGAACCTTCTTCTCCCAATTCAGGTAGACTGGTTTGAATTCTGCAATTGTTCCCCACCACTTTCTTGAGGCATGATACATGGAAGACGGGATGGATTTTTGCAGTGGGTGGCAACGCTAGCTTGTAGGCTACTTCTCCAATGTGCTGAAGTATCTGATAAGGTATGTAGAATTTTGGAGATAATTTTTGATGGCCCTTGTCTTTGAGTGATGTTTGCTTGTATGGTTGCAACCTTAAGAATACATGATCCCCTTCTTGAAATATGTGCTTTCAATGATGTTGGTCGCCTGTTGCTTCATGCGATTCTGAGCTTGATGGAGATTATCTTTGAGACGAGCTAGCATGGTTGCACGGTTCTGTAGGAGTTGGTCCACTGCTTGCACCTTAGAGCATCCAGGGATATAAGAAGTAGGTGAAGGGGGGAGTTGAGCATAAATTGCTTCATATGGAGTCATCTTGGTGGTAGCATGATAGTTATTATTATACCACCATTCAGCTAGAGGTAACCACTGTACCCATTGATGTTTCTTTTCTGAAGTGAAGCACCTGAGGTAGGTATCTAGACATTTGTTGACTACTTCAGTTTGACCATTAGTTTGGGGCTGATAGGAAGTACTTAGTTGGAGTTGGGTGCCTTGTATCTTGAAAAGTTCCTGCCAAAAGTTATTGGTGAATATCGGGTCATGATCAGATACAATGGAAGTGGGCATGCCATGTAGTTTGAAGATCTGGTCCATGAAATATTGAGCCACCAAAGTGGGGGTAAATGGATCGGGTAGGGTGCAAAAATGAGCATACTTAGAAAGTCTGTCCACAACCACCATGATGACTGTCTTGTTGCCTGACTTCGGAAGACCAGTAATGAAATCCATAGAAACATCCATCTAGATTGAGGCAGGGATGGGCAATGGTTGTAAAGTGCCTGGGGACTTGACTGTTTCTCCTTTGTGGCGTTGACACAAATCACATTCAGCTACAAAAGTGAGAATGTTAGTTTTCATTCCTGTCCAAAGAAAGGAACAATGAGTGTGAGCATAAGTCTTTTGAAAGCTTGCATGGCCTGCAGTGGGAGATGAGTGCAACTTTGCCAAAATGTGCATTTTGAGGGTGGATGTCGGTGATATCACTACTCTATCCTTGTAGCGAAGAATCTCATCCTTCCAAGAGTAGCCCACTATGGAATTACGATCTGCTCGCATGTTATTAATGAGTTGGGAGAGTGAAGGATGTGAAAACCATTCCTTGCGGGCTTCTTCAATCCAATTTGGAATGGGAAGAGAGATTGCTAGCAGGGTGCTATCCTCCTCAAATTGGCGTGATAAAGTATACACTACGACATTTTCGTGCCCTTTCTTGTAAATTATCTCATAATCATATCCCAGCATTTTGGATAGCCATTTATTTTTCTGTGGCGAGGATAACCGTTGCTCCAAAAAATATTTGAGGCTTTGATGGTCTGTGCGGATTTGGAAACGCCGCCCCAATAAGTATGGTCGCCAGGTATCCACTGCATGTAAGATGGCCATCATCTCCTTCTCATAGGTAGATTGTCCCAGATGTTTCCCACTTAGTTGTTGGCTGGTGAAAGCCAAGGGTTGACCTTCCTGCATTAAGACAACCCTAATACCCATACTTGAAGCATCACATTCAATCACAAAAGATTTGGTGAAGTCGGGTAGTGCCAATATGGGAGTGGAACACACGGCCTGTTTGAGGGTCATAAATGCCTGTCGTGCTTCATTCATCTAGAGGAATGATTTTTTCTTGAGAAGATGAGTGAGGGGTCTAGCAATCACCATAGTTGTGGACAAATTTGCGATAGTAGCTGGTGAGACCCAAGAATCCTCTCAAACTCTTCAAGGTCTTTGGTTGGGGCCATTTCTGCATTGCTTGGATCTTTTTGGGATCCATCCTAACACCTTCACGCCCCACAATGTGACCCAAATACTCAACTTCTTCCATGCCAAAAGAGAACTTGGAAAATTTGACAAATAATTTATGCTTTCGAAGCAATTGCAAGAGCAGGTCTACATGTTGAAAATGTTTTTCCCAGGTGAGGTTGTAGATGAGAATGTCATCAAAGAAAACGAGGACAAATTTTTTGAGACATGGTTTGATTAGGTGATTCATGAGGCTTTGAAAAGTGGATGGGGCATTACATAGACCAAATGGCATGACTAGGAATTCATAATGGCCTTCATGAGTTCGGAAAGCAGTCTTGGGAATGTATACTTCTTTCATGTGTATTTGGTGATAGCCCGAGCGAAGATCTAGCTTAGTAAAGAATCGAGCACCATTTATTTCATCCAACAAATCATCAACAACTAGGATAGGGAATTTATCTTTGACCATGAGCTTGTTGAGGGCCCTGAAGTCTGGACACATGCGCCATTCCCAATCTTTCTTGAGCACCATGACCATAGGTGATGAATAAGGACTGATGCTAGGACGAATGACACCAGCTTCCAGGAGTTCCTTGATGATTTTTCCAATTTCATTCTTTTGGGCGAAAGGGTATCTATATGGGTGCACATTCGGTGGTTGTGCCCTTGGGACCAAAGTGATGTTATGATCATGTTCCCTTCTAGAGGGTGGAAGCTCGTTAGGTTTGTCAAAGACTTGTAGGTGGCTATTTAAGACCAGTTGCATCTCAAAATGAATATGAAGAGTAGTGGGCTCAATGTCTTGGATGGAATTAAATTTGGCAATAACTCCATAATAGCCCTTTTTTAACAACTTTTCCATGCGATGCGAGCTGATGATAGAAGGAGTACCTGCCTAGAGTCCGTGGAGGGTATGCATATGGTCATTCTTCTTAAAGCTCATATATAACTCTTGGAAATCCATTGTGATTGGGCCTAGTGTGCGAAGCCATACAACACCCAAGACGATGTCACAACCACCCATGTTGATGGAAAACATATGGGTATTTAGGTGATAATATCCCATATGAAGTTTGATATTTTCATAGTGGCCTTCACATTTCATTGTCCCCCCGTCAGCAATATGGACCTGGAAATTAGAGACAGTTATGACAAAAAAATAAACAGCTTCGACGACTCTCTGATGGATAAAGTTATGCGTGCTTCCACTATCAATCAATACTACTACAGGGCGATATTTAATAAAACCTATGATTTTAAGAGTTTGGGGAGAAGAAATGCTTGATAAAGCATGGAGCGAGATAATTGGTTCTTTTGGAGGAGCTAGGAGCTCATTGTCCCGCTGGTTGTCCTCATCTTCCTCCTATGGTCCCGCAAAGGGTGGGGCTTCTTCAGATGAACTGTGATTAATAGCACCAATTTGAAAGAATTTGGGTTCCTTGAATTTATGCCCTAGGGAGTATTTTTCATCACAAAAGTAACACAATCCTTGCTTTCATCTTTCATCCATTTCTGCGGGGCACACCTTTGAACCTTAAGAGTTTGGGTAGTGCCCTGAGCTTGGGTGGGGCATCCCTTCGCTATGAAATTTGGACGAGGCGACTAAGTCGCTAAAGCACGTTCCACTTCGATAGCCTTTGTGCAAGCTTCCATCCATGTGGATGGGTGGTGCATCCAGACATGGGCTTTGATGGCTTCTTTGGGATCACTTATAAAACATTCCAAGTAGAATTCATCTCCCAGACCTGCTGTGCGGAAGGCTAATGTCTCAAAGGCTGTAATATAGTCATTTACTGTGCATGTCTATCTGAGCTTAGTAAGACGACCAAAAAAATTAGATTCATGGTCAAAGTGGTCACAAATGGATTTTGCGAACACCTACCAAGTAATTTTCCTTGGATAGCATTTCTGATGCCACTGCCACCATTACCATCTTTCTTGGTCCAAGTAAAGGCCTCCCAAACGTAGTTTAGTGTCATCATCTATGATGTTATCCAAAGTGAAATATTGGTCCATTTGTGCTACCCATATTGCCAGATTAGAGCCATCAAATTTGTACATGTCCAGCTTGGGTGGTCGAGGGTGGGAATGCTGGTGATTTCCATGGAAGTGAAGATGATGGCTAGATTCTCTTTCAAGGTCTTCATTAAAACCATATGCCTCCAATTGTAACGCTGACTTGCCCTTTGTGATTGTGTCTGTTAATGTCTTTATCTTCTCCACTAAAGAAGCCAAATGTTTTTCAATGGTCTCGATCTTCTCATTGGCCATGGCTTGAGCTCTGGTTTCTACGATACACAGATCTGGGTCACTTGTCATCACTTTGAAAAAATTTGGGAACGCCCGAAAATTGAAGCTAACAAGTGAATGGTACCACCTCGCTTAGCTCGTCGTCCTGATTCTTATAGGCTAAGTCTCTTATAAGCGTCTTGAGCGGGCCTCAAACTTTTTTTTTTGAGGGCCTCAGATTTTATTTTATTTTATTTTACTCCGAAAGTAGTTATACTCCCTGCTTATCAATACTGTAGTGGCCACTTTCCAGATTAGTTAATACTGCCCAATGTCCTGTGAGAATTTCCCCATGGTATAGGAGCCACAAGCCTCCCTACACAAATGGTCAGATCTGTCTGCGAAACCCTCAACTACTGAATGTGAGTTGGACTGCGGTAGCAACAAAACCCCAGCTGGTAGATCTGAATGGTACTGTGGCGATAGACCCTGAACTGGTGGATCAACTGGTAGATCTGATCTGGAAAAGAAGATAATGGGTGATCTTCAGAGAGATGAGGGAACTATGGTCTCAAGGAGTGTTAGGTGCTACAGATTGCAATATACACAAGGGTCCAACAGTAGTACTCAGCCCAATCTTTCAGGGCACTAACTAAGGAGGATCAACTGTACCCTTAGCCGTACTATCCAACTACCTTATCGTATGCACAAGTAATCTCCCTGAATGCTGTTCTCAGTGTACTGTAGCAGCAAGAAAATCGATGATTTATCTACAGCGAGGTTTCAAGTGAGCCTAGGGGGCTTCCAATATACCCAGAGGGTACGTGGAAGACAGTCTGTGTGCGGTTCTGTCTAATGCACTACTACTCGAAGGGGTACCCCCAGGGGTTAAAAGGGAGTCCAACAAACATGACCACCTCTTGTATTTCCTGCATGCATGCCTCCCCAAATCTGCAAGTTTATGTGCTCAACGACAAATCCCATGGTTTAAAGACACTGGAACTCGTCTCTAGCTTAAACAATTTCTACTAAAAATGGAGATACCCCCAGCCCTGGAAAGTGCTCTGATACCGCTTGTTATGCTCTTGACCTGAGAGAAGATGCCAAAATACCAAATATATGAAGAAACACAACCCAGAACACAGAACAAAATGAGAAATAACAACATGTATTTTATTATTCAGAGATGAAGAAATGTTCACTTGCCTCTTCGAGGAGGCAACCTCCAATAGAGTAGGGCTCGATTACAAAATAAGACATGACACTCCTCAATGGGGAGTCTTTATCCTTTATATAGGATTCATATATGCAATACCATGGGTCGGTACCATGGTTCTCTTAATACCATCTATCTAATACCATGACCCATTGCAACTAACTATGGTCCCTTAAATGCGGGTCAACCACTTATAATTATTAATATGGGCTTTATTGACTCTTTAACTAACTATAACCATGACTCAACCCTATTACATAAATAAGGGGGTTAGGGTTGGACCCTAACACTTTATATATATTATATATATATATATATATATATATATATATATATATATATATATATATAAACACTATAATATAGTTTACCATGCATATTCCACTTGGTGAGGAAAGCAAGTTTCTTAGATTTTCCTCTTTCTTTCCTATTTTCAATGGACATATGAACATCGATTATGAAGTTTTGAAAACCCTTTATTGTTTTCTAATAATATTTTTTAGCAAGATCAACAAAAAAATGTTTTGTTGCAATTCTCCTTGAATTGAAACACGTGCCAAAACAAGTTTATTGTGTACTTGAACCTATTACATATGCAACATTTATAAAACAATACATGAAAATCTTATAAAAAATGAAGAATAACTTTTTCTAAACATTAGGGTATACAAACCTACACATATGTTAGTTCATTTTTATTTCAATGAAAATTGTTTTTTTTTGGTGGAAAAAAACAGATGGATAATAACTTCGTAACAATAAAACATTCAAATAAATCAAAGCTTATTGTTTCCATGCCTTGTTCTGCATTGTCGTCTTTGATTTCCAGTACATATTGCATTGTTGTGTGCGTTACCAAAATTGCAATAGCAACGATTGTGCCAACTGGAAATGCATTGTCATTATGTGACATATTTGCAATTGTCATATTTGGAAAGAATTGATACTTTGCACAAACAAGACAAATGTTTTCTACACTACTAAAAATATTTAGACAAATTGCTTTTTCACAATCACCACTATCATATTTATGCTTTGGGATTATTTCAAAATATCTAATAGAAACACTAGCATTTTCAATAAGTTTTTAGTCATGTTGTTCGATTAACTATGTTGGCACAAGAAATGTTATTGTCATTTCTGCTTTCTTATGTGTTAAGTCTGCATGAGTGTTGCTTTTGTCTTGTTTTTTTTGTCCAAAAATGTTCGATATGAAATCGAGACAATGCCATGAAAAATCTTCCCAGTTATATTGTTACTGATATCTTTGATCAATAATGACATAAAACCGATTTATTTTTTCCTAGTCATGAGCATTGAATTGAAATCAATTAAAAAAAGGAATAAAAAGACAAAAAGGAAAAAACGGAAAAAGAAATCTAATACATAGTTAATTAAATGTTCCCATAAGTACCTATTCACCTTCATTTCCTCACTGCATTATGTTTCTCTTATTTTATATATTGCGATATCTATTTTATTAGTATTGTTCATTGCTATCTCTACCCTCTCGTCTATCTCTACAGTGACATAATTAAAATTCGATATCTTTTGCCTATTCACAAATAATAAACTGAAATCACTACTTAGAAGAACATTATAATTGAAACTAAGTAAGAGCTGTCTAATTAAAACAAAATAATATATCACAAAGTCATCTAGTGTACATAAATTTTAAATAGATTTTAATTTCAACAAATATAAATGTTTTATAGAAATGTTCAAAATACCTTTTTCCTTGTAATTGTTGTATAAATTTGATAGAAATTGCAATTGCTCAATATTCCAAACTGAAAAACAAAATACACAATTCTACTCTACTGATACGTGGAATGGAAATCACAATTTAGAACAACATGTATATGTTGAAATATGGCAACAAGAATATTCCAATTTAATTTGTCCTTGAATTAAATTGTGAATTAAAATCAAATTTAGTCTTAACAACTACTTGGAAATAATTAATTAATTTATTTTAAATTAATTAGTTGGAGAAATTCAAGTTAGAAGTCTTTCTGAAGTCATGTAAGAGTTATCCTTTAAATTAAGGAATAAGATTGAGTTATATTTGAGTTGTAATTAGTTAACTCAGTTTACTGAGTTAAGTCCAGTTAAATTAGTTCCAAATTGTTTGAGGAACTAATAGTGAGTTAACAGTCAGTTGATGCATTAATGCACTCAACTAGTGCTACTCCAGTTAACTGAAGATTCCCTCATTAGAAACTCATGCATGTCTATTATGAGAAATACCTAGTTGAGATAAATGTTCAAGGATAGTGTACTATTAGTTGCATGTGTTTTATCATGGAGAAAACTCATGCATGCAGTCAAGGACTCCTATGCTTGATTGTCCACGTTATTAGTAACTTTTCACGGTAGTTTAGGACTCGCCAGTGGTGTGGGAATCCTACCTGCACTCGATCATGCTAACTGAATGATCAATACATTGCTTATCAAATACTTTAGGAAAATAAATCTTAGTTGCAAAGAATACTAGAGGTACAAAATCTATGAAAATGATTAATCAAGCACATTCGTAACCCTTAAATATGAAATATAAAGCTAGTGCAGGAAAAAGGCACGATTCTTGGACTAGTGCGGGAATAAGGAGGTTGCAAGGTTAAAATAGAGGTCTAACATTATGGTTCTGAAGTGGAAAAAGGGGTTAAAAATGAAGCAATTTAACCTACCAACAATGTGGTACCTTGATTTCAGTGCCTCGTTCCATATGACAGGGTGAAAGGAGTTATTCAATAGCTTGGAGGAGAAGGATCTCCATATTCATATCGAGATGGGGGATGATGGGAGGTACAATTCTATAGGAATTGGTACTATCACCTTTGATAGTGAGATCCTCTCCTCTTCACCTCAAAGATGTTATGTTTGTACTGGCGCTAAAGAAGAACTTGATCTCTATAGTAGTATTGGAGGATCGTGGTTATGATGTTATTTTAAATAAAGGGAAAGCCTTTCTGAGACACATAGATATTGGGAAAGTGAAGCATATTGCGGTTTGAGTGAAGAACCTATACAAACTTGAGGTGGAAGATTGCACTGCATTGAGCAGTAATGTTGAAAAAGTGCAGAGTCGAGATGTTGGAGAACTTTAGCACATGAGGTTGGGTCATCTACACCATGGTGCCTTAAAAATCACTCAGCAAATTACCATAAGTCTCCCTAGAGGCTCCCTTAACCAGGGGGATATATGCAAGGGTTGCACATTAGGTAAACATATCAAATCCACTTTCCAAGGCTGAGATAGCAGAGCAAATGCAATCTTGGAGTGATTCCACTCTAATGTTTTTGGACCCTTTTCTACAACCTCCATAACAAAACATAAGTACTACAATATTTTTATTGATGATTTCTCTAGAAAATGTTGGATCTTCTTCATGTGAAAGAAGGATGAATTTTTTTTTTTTTAAATTATTGAATTCAAGGCATTGGTTGAGAAGGAGACTGGGAAGAAGGTGAAGGCTCTGAGGAGCAATAATGAAGGTGAATTTGTTTCACATGCCTTCAAGGATTTTTGTGGCAAAGAAGGTATTCAAAGAGAATTGACAACTCCCATAACCCAGAACAAAAAGGGGTAGCTAAGAGGAAGAACAAGAGCATAGTGGGATCAACAAGAGACATGTTGTATGATTAGGGGCTACCATTACATCTATAGGTAGAAGAATGCAACATCGTAGTCTACTTGTAGAACTGGAGTCCTCATAGATTACTTGGTATGATCACACCCGAGGAATATTTCACTGGGAGAAAGCCTGATGTGTCTCATTTCAGAATTTTTGGAGCTTCACTTTATTGTCATGTCTCCAAGGATTCGAGGAAGAAACTTGAGTCTACAACAGAGTTGGGAGTTTTTGTAAGATACACTAAAACTTCATACAATTACCAAATGTATTAACCTTCACTAAGGATGATAGTTGTAAGGAGAGATGCCAAGTTCAATGAGGACAAGGCTATGAAATTCTCTCTGGAATGAGAGTTGAGTATCCCACCCAAGTAGGAGCTTCTAGCTCCAAATGAGGAGCCTCACTACTTAACGTGGACACTATGCAGTCAAGGACTCCTCTAACTGAAGGTCCTATGCTTGATTGTCCTCTTCTCCTTACTACACTTCATCCCTTCCTCCTTGACTTTGCTTCCTTTATAGTTTCTCTTCTATATTAAGGGCTATCTGGTAAGCTTCTTCAATAGTTTTTAAAGGAAAAATATCCAATTTATCTTGTATTTCAAATCTTGGACCATTATTATATCTAGCTAAATTTTCATCATCCACTTCCACATGACCAAACCTTATACTTAATCCATAAAATTATTCTGTATATTCTTTTACAGACATGATTTCTGCTTAAGATTTTGCATCTATCGAAAAAGGTTTAATTGATAGTCTTGAGGAAGAAATTTACCTTTGAGATTGGCTACCATTCGATCCCAACTAGTGATCTTCTCTTTTCCTTTATTTCTTTGCTCATCTTTCACACTGTCCCACCATAGTGTTGCATGTCCTTTTAATTTGGTCACCGCAAACTTGACTTTCTTATCTTTAGCTACATTTTCATAGTCAAAATATTTATCCATGGCTCTAATCTAATCAATCAATTCTTCATGATTTAAATTTCCCTCGTACATAGGCACTTCCAATCTCGGATTTATTCTTAATCCTGCGATCATCTTGACGATTTTCTCTTTTAGTATTTCTCATTAAACTTGAGCTTCTTCTTCTGAGGTTTCTTCTGCTTCACTGATATCCAGTGTCCACATCTCTTTTCCATGTTGTCTCCATTGCATCTAATCTCATTCGAATATGTATTACTTCATTGAGTAAGGTCTTCCTCGACCAATTCCAGCGCCCCTGGCTCCTCTAGCTCTATGTTCCATCTTTATCTTTTTAATTAAAATAAGGGAATGAATGGTTTTATAACTTCAAAATATTATACTTAATTTTATATGCACCTTTACTACCCCTTTATGGCTGCAAAATAAAATATTAGAGTGCTTTTTTTTATGGCCCACTTTATTTAATATGAAACAACTCATAAGCATATATCATTACACACACAAATAAGGACTCTGTGCTATAATCTAAAGAGTCTCTACCATTCTATGATGAAATTTTGCACTCATATACATGTAATCATACTCTAAAGAGAAAAATAATAAAGTAGCAGAAATTTAGTGGTTCTAAACATATTCGTTTTCTCGCTTATTGGATAAAAGCTTGATTTTGTGGAATTTTCTCTTCCCACGATTATGTAGGCATATTTCTCCACAATATGCTGACCAGACACTCCTTGGGTTCCCCAACTTTGCTTAAAAGAATCAATACCATGCTCAGCAGAGTTGAAGAAAAATGCCTCAATGCTTACCACAACTTCATAAATACAATTTTCCAGCAACTTCCACACTTACTAATTTGTAACAATGGGTTAATCAATACTTCGATTAGTTCGCTCTACCAAATTGCACAACTTCAATCAACACCTGTGGCTCCACAGGTCACAATGCTCTTAGCTTCAATGTGATTTTATTCCGAGTAACACAGATCTCTAAGGTAATGCAAGTCTCCAAGGCATGCAAGTCTCATGTCTTCACAAAACTCCAACGTAGATCTCGAAAGTAGCTTATTACAAATAGTGCATATAACAACAACGACTTGTCACAATATGCTTTATAAATGTTTTGTAAATGCACACGTTCATAGTCGTTCGCGATGCGCTACAAGTTCACAAGGTCTTGTGCATGCACAACGATTTTCAAAGGTCCAACGCTTCTACTCTTACAAGTTTCAACAAAGCCATCGCCCAAATCTTATTTGATACCAAAATATGATGAAGATATGAGACGAACAAATTAACAAGCAAACAATTCATTGAATTATTTTCTATGAAAATTTGGTTTTACAAATGAATTACATGGCTATTTATTCTAGAGGAAGAAAACTCTTGAATTCCTCATAGAGAGAACTCCTTCCTATATATTTGGAGGAAGTTGAGAGAAATCCTCTTAATTCTAGAAATATATCATAACTACTTAATCTCCAACAAATTCTAGCAGTCTCCATAAAATCTAGATTTTTCTAAGATTATCCAAATTACATAAATAAATAAATAAATACAAAATAGGAGGTGCTCTTTCATCATCCAGGAAACCTCGTGGTGTGCCTATGATAGTGGAGAGGCAAGTCATCAATCGCGACATCTGGGATGTCTAGGGTCAACCCCTTGTTATATGGAATTTGCATATACGGATAAACACATTTTCCCTAGGTGGGTGACTACACCTAGAACAACCGAAAGAAAGTAGTTTAACCTTTTCTTATAGAAGATAGATGAGATGGAGGAACTTACTTGTAGTCTTTCACTTCATTGATCTATTTTGAATCGCTCCCATGGCTCCCACTTGAACTAAATTTGCTCAAAAGGTACCTGTATCAAGAGAAACATAAACAAGAAATGATCGAAGCATACATGATCTATCTATTATAAGACAATGGAATCGAAGAAATTGAAACACATAATCATCACGGATATGAGCAATCATATGAGAAAAGGAATAAGCTCTTTATTAGTGTAGAAGGAAGAGTATCACCCAATACAGTTCAATCCTGTGCCACTCCTCCAGCTTCAGTCCAACCCTCGCCACATCAAAAGCACACCATTTCAGCAGCATAACATTGCTTGACATGAACTCAATTCTCAAACCAACAGAATTTCCTTACAAACTTCAGATTCTAGCCCCTTGACCAAGGCTGTGCTGGTGTCCCAAGGAGGCATTTCAGGAAGGCTTAAGGCCAGGAAAATTTCATAGAAGGAAGCATTCAATGAGTTGACTTGTTTAGGGCATGTAACAACTGAATTAGGGTTTGATGAGATCTATTTGTACTAATCTGATGTTGGGAGTGATGTGCCCAAATAGACCTGTAACAGTTTCCCCCTAAAGCATGAAGTCGAAAATGATAATGTCGAGTGATATCCTTTACGATATGACGGAGAGGATCTGAAGCGGAAGGTGACCTGAATCGATTACAATACATAACATCATGATATTTTGGATTTTTTCACGAATTGCTAAGGGAAGGCATACCCATACTCAGCACACAAAATTTTCATTACATGTACATAGATAGTCATCTACAGATATAGACCCATGATAGGATGACCTTCAGTGTAAAGCCATCGTACAGATGATTTAGTACTCTCCTGAAATCGCAGCCAGGAAGGATGAAACTAGATTCGGGGTCTTCTGTCTCATCCAATCGTTCACTCAAGTACGAGTCTAACCATGTGAATATGTGATCTGAAGTCGAACATGGGAAGACACTGTCTGATTACCAGCCAATGATGTAAGTCATTAACAGACACGAGAGAGATCACCGATAATGATTATGATTCTCAAGGTACTGCAGTGGATTTTGTATGGTGTGAATAGATGTTTTGATGTCGAACACCATACAAAGTGTTTCAGTCTAAGGCCAATGATGTCAACCTGTTGCCAGAAGTGAGAAACTTTCCATTGATGCATGCAAGACTCAAGGTACTGGAAGGGTGTTTCTAAGTCAACTTCTTGGATAATGTGCTGATGTCGACAAGAAGCAACTCGTCGCAGGAGGGACTTGATGTATCCCACATCAATGATGTTATAGCTCCAAATCTCACTCTTGATGTTTGTGATGTTGCACTCATGGCCTAGGGAAACCCCTCCTTCTAGACCTAGTCCAAATATTTAAAAAACAATGTTTTATCCCCTATACGCGACATTTCCCTGAGCTAAATGCGTGTGTGCGCGAGTTTGTGTATACCTAACCCGCGTATATGTCTTAAAACACTTAAAACAATTAAATCTCCTTAATTTCGGGCAGAGATCATGGGTTTTACCTGTTGATTACCTATTAGTGCCCGTGGCCCAACTGTTCCCAACGAATTCCCAACTAAAAAACTACTTTGGGAGAAGTATAAAAAGGCTTCAATGGGAAGGCCTAAGGAGGAGAAGGTAGAGAGAAAAATCACTCTACTGAGATTATCCCTGACCAGGTCTGAAGATCCTTGTGCTTCCAGTACTTCCCCCATTACAGGAAACCCTTGTTTCCTTGAGTTATGATGTCTTTCCACTACTTGAGATATCTTGGAGTAAGTCATGGAAGGAGTTTGTTGAAGGCTTAAGACTGGATGAATCCGAAGGATGGTTGAGCTTGGAGCCTACGAAAGGAAGACTCAGGTGAAATCATTCATTTCTGTACTTTAGTTATCTATAATAAAAGAAACACTTGTCTTGTTCCTGATATAAATCTTCTTCATGTTTATGATATCAATGTTATGATTCACATATGAATGGTTGTTTTAATTGTATAACTAACTACCTTTCAATATGCTATGAAGATGATTTCTTTATGATGCTTGGTCAATATACTTCTCTGCTTTCTGGAATTGATTGTTTTGCAGGTTGAAGGACTAAAAGGAACTCCAAGAGGGTTTGGATCCTCACTGGATCTTCCCAAACGAAGGACCCCCAGGTGCACCTCTCTTCATGTAGTTTGTTTATATTAGCATCATGGCTGCGTGGAATGCTTGTTTTTCTTTGTAGATAACCTCCCATCTGCTAGGGTATCAACCCAAGACCCTAGGGTAATTTATACCTAAACAAACAACATGAAACGAGTGTAATAATTTTGCAGACGGACTGTGACTGGCGACACAAGGTTCAGGAATAACGGTCATGAAAATGAAGGTTTATGAGTATTGCAAAGGATGAAGTTTTTTGAGTGACTTCTCTTGAACATGTCGACGACACTGAATGAATTGGAAACATTGAACCAAAATGAAAGTGATGGATGGTGTGATAGACCATAGGTATGATACCCATCAAGCAGATAACCCAACCCAAATAGTCACAGAGATGAAGTGAAGGTGTCATGTTCAAGAGAGACTTGCTACCATAAAGTGTTTTTCCTTTTGCCCATTTTCCCTAGTCATTTCTAACCAGTACCTCTTTATTTTTTAACAATCTTGAGGAGGATAAAATATGCTTGTAGTATAATTCCACCCTTTGGGTGAATCCATCGCTATGTGATTTTTTAATGAGCCTAGTGAAGGTGAAACTCGGTCTTGTCATGATGGACAAGTTTGTCGCTATTTGATGTTTTAACGAGTTTAACGACAATGAGAAATTGGTCCTTTTCATGTTTAGAGAGTTTGAAAAGGGACAAAAAGAAAACTTCACAAGTTCTTTTTCGTAAATTTGTCTCTCAAGTCTGAAAAATCGTAAAATAATATAAGAGAGAACCTATTGACCATGTTTGATCAATGTATTCCTTTTCATAAATAATCTATCTCAGTCTGGAAAAGGGTTAAACTTATACTGAGTAGATGTTGTTTCCAATCTGTTTACAAGGTGAAAAGGACAAGCGCTCGACAATATTTTCATATTTCGAGAGTCTGAAAAGAGCTTAAAGTAGGGGAATGAGTAGTGTCTAGGATAAAAACTAGTTCTAATGATGTTGGAACTTCTCAAAACATGTTGATTTATGTGAAGAGGCTGGATAATAAGACCACTCATTGCAATTGTTCCTTAGAAAGGGTAAAACAACCAAGTGAAAGCGTATGATTGGCCAAGCTGATAGTGACGATGGAAGGAGCAACCAAGGCTCATCTAACAGAAATTAGCTGATAAATATGACAATCATGAGATGTAAATTGGGCATGGGTTCATTTTTACACAAGCTTGAACCATGAAGAACTTTGCTTGGGTTTGGTTTCATGTTTACACAAGCGTGAAATGAAAAACTATGCTTGGAATTGGTTTACATGCCCCCAGTGTTAGCCTCCTGCTGCAGTAGGTTACTCATATTTCATGATTGACATTTCTGCAGGCCAAATATGTCATACTTTGCATGCTGCAATATTCCATATTTGCTAAACAGTCACCAAGGAAAGAATGCTACTCAGAGTTCATCTACTGCATTCCAATTTTGAAGAGTCATTCCAGTTTTGTAGAATTTTCAGCTAAAGGGAGGTCCAAATAGCCTAATCTTGGTCTCCCTAGGTTTCAATTCCCTGTTTTAGAATATAGAGAATGAGAATCTATCCAAACAACTTAATCTTGTCAGATTCTTAGATAGGTAGAGAATCAAAGGAGCCCAACTGCTTAATCTGGGCCCTTGGAAGAAATAAGGGTAGTTTGTAGATAGGAAGGCATAAAAAGAAAAAATTGAAATGCTGGGTCTACAAGTCTAAATGCACCCAAACAAGAAGAAGAAAAAATGTTAGGTAAGTAGGCCGGGTAGGTAGTTTTGAGGTTGTAGAATCTTGATTTCTGTTCATTGCCATGTTTTAAAAGTATCATCTCTACTCAGGTCACAGTCATCAGGTAGTTTTCATGTGAAGGAGCTCAAATCAGGCATAACTAACTTCCCTTTCTTCCTCTTCCCCAAATCATTAACTAATTTCCCCAAAAAGAGGTCAAGAACTGCTTGATATCTCTTAGTTTCATCATTCTCCATGTCATTAGCCTAGGTGAAGATCTGCTTCACTCAAAGAGGATCCATACTTTCTCTATAAGGTACTATCTCCCCTTTAAAGCCTAAGATCTTTGAAACTTAGCCTTTCTTTTCATCTCCATATTAACTACTGACATTATTATTTAACTCCCTATGTTTTCCCCATCCCCCTACTAAAACTATGTAGAAAATCCCCTTATGTAAATATCCCCTCCCCATGGTTGAAATATAACCATAAATACTTCTCTGGGAATTACTAAGTCACCTGGACTTTAGTAAGAACCCTCCTTCTGCATAAATTTCAATTCCCAGGTGTTTGGACCCCTTCCAAACACTAAGAAAACCCTTTCCAAATGCTAATAACCCCCCCGCGCATTCTTCTTTGGAAATTATTAATGTTTGTTTGATAAATTTCCACCGCGCAAAACACAGTTAACCCATTCTCTAAAGTCCAAAACCCACAGCACCACGAAAAATTAAACCTGTAACACGCGCGCGGTTTTACTAAACCCAGCACATCTCCCTTTTCCGTCCACCATTGGATCGCCTCCCCCAGATCCGACGGCCCTTGTTCACATCGAGCGCCCCATTGTGGTGGTAGGTTACCACCCGACGTCTGACGGTTTTACCGTCGTACACCGAGACAGGTGGCGACCTCCCATTGTATCAGGCTACCCCTGACAGAAGCCACCTCCGTACCAAAGGCGGTCCGATGCACAGGCAAAACCGCCCTCCCCTCACGTAACAGGAGCGCCACCTCACCCTGCCACGTCACCTCCACATCACCTCACCCAGCCTACGCCCGGCCCACGTCACCCTACCACGTGTCTCGCCACGTCACCCCGCTGTACTGCCACGTCACCTTGATGATGTCAGCATGCTGACGTCATATCCGTACCAAAGGACCCCACCGCTGATGTCAACATGCTGATGTCATCCGTCGTACTGCTGATGTCAGCAGCCAAAAAACCGAAAATTCGCGCAAGCGCAAAAGTCGAGCTTCGGAGCTCCAGAATGAGAAACGGAGGCAGTAATCACGCATCGCTACGGGAAATAGGCCATATTGGGGAATCTTTAGGGAATCGTTTGATTCCTTGGCCCGTTTTGCACCGAAAAAGCTCGAAACTGCCTGATTTTGCCAAATTAAACCAATTTGAAGACAGAAAGAGACCAGAGACAGAGATTAAAGAGTATCAGATCAAATTTGCAAACAGAAAGCACGTCAAAGAGTATCATGAAGCGGCGAAGACCATCAATGTAGTGGCAAAGTGTATCAGAGGAGATTTTCTCAAGGCTCGAGGCAAATCCAACATTAAAACGAAAGCTCTGAAAGTCAAGAAGCAATTGAAGACGCATTGAAGGCTCACCAGCACAAATGACTGCACATTAAACTCACTGAAGATCAGTGGACCAGAACTCAAGGCAACATTATGACAGAACCACTGCACCAAGCCACACAGGACACCTCATCAACTCAACTTGATTCAGTTGCCTCTAGCGTAGCCCAAAGGATTTACTTGCATTTAATTCCAGCAATGATTAGATTTTAGAAAAGCTTTTTGGCAGACCTGTTTAGGTCAGTTGTAATAAATGACTTCAGATATTTTGCTTATGTAAACCACCCTGAAAAATGGAGTAGGGGTTGGTTGGTCAGTTTTGTTCATTAGTAGTTTGATCTTTGTTATTTCGATCCTTTCTCTCAAGCAGAGACTCGCACTATAACGGTGATGCTTCTATAACCAAAGATTGTTGAAAGCATGGATTCTGTAACTGTCTGTTGTGTTTAACTGGCCGAGGAGTGATTGTGGAATTCCTGTGCTTCGAACATGTTTTTCAATAAGTGCCTTTTTACTCTCTTATTTTTTATTCATTGGTGGTGTTTTTAATCACAATCCGGCTTTCTAAAAATTGCAGAAAAAAGATAGCTTGGATTTGCTTAATTGGCACCTTAGGCTCAATTTCTGTGATTTTTCAATGTTTTCATCCAGGAATACGTTATGAAACATGCATACTTAAATGATCTTGTTTACGACTGTGTTTCTTTCTTATGAATATAATTTAGAAAATTCTTAACTGCTACTAGATAACCATTCTTTCACTCTCTCTCTGGTCAGTTTTTGATGAAAAAGATTCTTAATTGCCTTTGGTCCTCTGACCCACCCATTTTCATCCTTCAACAAATTGATCAATTGTCTCTGGTGTGGGGTGCTACTGCTCACAAGCCTCTTGTGACAAGAAAAACGCACCAAGCAAGCTTAATCCATTGATCCATGCCCAATGGTTTTTGAAAACTTATCAACGCTTTAACTTACCTCTCTGCTTGGAATTTTCTAACCGGCATACAAACCCCTTCCATCCAAAAAATACAACAAACCACTTGTAACCAACAACTAAGCCCTAAAATCATCAATCAACAAAGTTTAAATCAATTAAGAAGAGAGCCCTCTCTGATTGCAGGTGGGCTAGAACCTGCAATCCAAAGATTGGTTTGTGGTTACCTCGGTCGTATCCCTACAGGAGCTTAGGGACAACCTGAGTGATAACAGGAGCCACCACACCAAACGGAAAAGGAGTTGCTTTAAGGTCTGGACTGGGTGGTTATCCCCCATTGTTGTTGCAACGATTTTTGAGGCATCAACATTTTTGGCGCTAGAAGGAGGGCCTAAGACTTGTTGTCTATTGGAGTCTTTTCAATTTTAATATTATGATGGCTCCTCTTAAACTTCCAATTTGGAGTTGTATCCATGGACATGCATCCTCCAATACTCCACCCGAAGTGGTAAGACTCTTGTCTCAGGTAAAGTTTAATGGTAAGAAAAATTCATCTGCTTTTAATCATGTCCTTCAATTTATTCAAAATGTTTCAAATTATAATTTTTAAGGAATTGATGAAGGCATTTTATGCATAATTTTTACTCTCACATTTGCGGAAAAAGCCAGAAACTGGTGTAGAACTCTTCCAATTGCCTCAATTCGCAGCTAGGATCAATTTGTTACAATTTTCATTTCTAAATTTGACGACTACGATTATGAACAGGTATGTGATAAAATTGAATATCTTCGAAGATTTGAAAATGAGTCTGTTAATGATTTTAATATTCGATTTCATTTGAATTGCTTAAGATTTAAAGACGAAGATAAACCTATGGAAGAAGAATCATTAGATTGGTTTGAATATATTTGTTCTCTTCCAACCATTCCCAATCCATATGAAATTAATTCAAGTTCTGTTCCATCCCCTTCCAATATAAATGAGAATCCCAATTTGGATGTGCAAATAAATTATGATGAAGTGGTTTCACAAAGCTTAGAAGATATTTCTAATCAAATGCAAGAAGACAACAACAACAATTTTGGAGAAAGAGCTGCCTTGGAATGTGAAAATTACTCTGTAGTCAATTCAGAAAATCAGATCGCAAATCAGCAAGTACAAGCAGCAATCAAAGTAAATAAAATGCAAACTACTGTACAAATTTCTGAATTTCTCCATGATGAGCAAATGCCGAAATCACAACAGCGAAGTAGCCTTCTTCAAGAAAGCATGAGCACGCAAAAGAATGATTTCGAATCTGAAATTTACAATGAGCATAATGCACAAGAGTTCTCAAACAGAGACAGTTTTAAATGCATTGTTTCAGGTTCACATTTTTCCCTTTATCCTGATATTTTTAATGATGGTAATTTTTCCCCTCTTAGTATTAATGATATATCAGAAATTAAAGAGGTTGGTTTAAATAAATTACCAATAAATTTTTATCAAGATAAAGAAACAATAATTGATCATTCTTTTGCCACCAATGAACATGAAATTCTTGTTCCACCTTGTTTGGATATATTGGATGAGATAGAAGGAAATTGTAGAGAATATTGTGAAGTCATTTATGATCATTACTCTGACATTGAAGATGTTGATTTCTATTCCTCTCAAGAGAATCCTCATGAGAAAATTCAAATAACATCTAAGAATGAGGAATGCTTCAATTTAGGAATTATCCCAACTAATCCTCATTTTAGAGCAGCAAATTATCTTCATGATTTCACTATTCGAGAAAACATCCCAGTTTATGATTCATATCATAATCAATCTCACATTCCTACTCATAATCATAATTCGTTTTTTATTTCACACGTGGGAATTCGAAATTACTCAAATTTCATAATTCTAGCCAATCCTTGTGAAAGAGAAATTATTTCAAAACGATCCCAATTGTGTTGTAACATTAGTTGTACAAATAGTGATTTCATTTTAGTTTTTCTTTCACACTTATTTTGTTTATATTTAGATTTATTTTTTGATTTTATTTTTCAGAATTTCAACACTTTATGCTGCCATATTGAGCACTTTACTGTCAAACACTCAATTGATGAATTGTTTTATTGGGAAATTGAAGTTTCATATTATAACTATGAACATCAAAAGCTGTTCACATGTCAATATCAATTGATGTTCATTTCTTATCAAAAGCTCCTATTTCCTCAAAGGCAATCTCAATTAGAGGATATATTTTTACAATCTGGCCAGCATTTTAATTCAATTAATAATTTTCAATTATATTTAACAAATTTCCATTCATTTTTCATTGACTCATTTGAAAAATATTTGGAAATTTTTCCTTCAAAGAATATTGTTAATAATTTAACATTTGCATATAACACTAACGATTTTTTCCAGGCCTTTGAATTTAAAAGCTCATCTTCACAATCTGGCCTGTTATCTCTTCCTTTGAACGTTTCCCCATCCTTAATAGAAATCCATCCAGACTTCTATGATCCAATTGGTATTCAATTGGAAAGGAAATTTCAAGAGAAAGAGATTTTAATTAAGTTGCTAACAATAACTGTACATTCTGATTTCAGATTTATTTTCCTCAATTTAGTTAGATTTGTATGTTTATTACTAACATTTGAACTATACATAAAAATGAGAGAATGGTTACGCTGGAAATATGACTATACCTAGTCATTTCCATGTATATGGTTAGAATAGGAGTATGATTAATTTGGTTAGTTTGTTTTGTATAGTTAATTTGTTTTTAACAGTTTTGTAGATTAAAAAATAAAACAAAGCAATCAGCCTTCTCATGCATGTTCACTGAAACATTTTCTCCTTATCAGAAAGTTTTAATTTTTGATTTCCTTTTTTAAAAAATTCTTGTAGCAATACCTCTACTCTGCCTATTTTGAATAATGTCTTGATTAAATTTAATTGAAGTTGCACTTGGCATCAATCACATCATAGCCACTTTTCTTCATTTCGGGATTTCCTTCTAGGATTTTCTTTTAAAATTTATATGGTAAGGATTTGAGGATATAAAAGCTTCATGATCCCATTATCCCATGAAATGTATGATTGTCTATGATAAACTTAATTCTAATTCAATCATTATTAGTCAGTCTAACCTTTCATGATAATCATATGAAGTTCATATTATCTTCCTCGGAATTTGCTAAAGCTGACCTTAAGGATGTCAATTTTGCTGAGTGCGCACATTCAAATCTGTTTTGATATTTTTCTACAATTAATGGCTTTATCCCATTCTAATCTTTAGTTTATTATTTGATGTTGCAATACGCATCATATTCATTCACTAAAGACATTATTGAACAGTCACTATAACAATACGGATTCTTCTCAAATTATTCAGAATAAGCAGAGATAATAAATTGTTGTTTCAATTCAAAAGGAGAGTCTATTTTTATATTTATTTCTGGTAAATTTTCTGTTTTATGAACATGAATGATTGATTTCATTTAGGCTGGTTGCACACTTAGATTTAGAATAAATAATGAGATGATTTTAATCAAAGGAAGAATTTGAAGATTTATCAGGTAAAATTTACAGACAAATTCCTTTTAGGTACGCATTTACAACTTTATTCTCATCCATTATTAGTTCATATTTTCCTTAGTTTATTTTTTATTTGTGTTCTGTTTTATTTGCATGTTTTTATTTCTTTTCAAAACATAAAGAAAGCAGTAAACCCATTTCAAATTTGCAACAGGTTCAGGGAAATTTTATTTGTTATTCATTAGAATTTAAGCATAGTCTTTAACTTTGCTTTTATTCACTTAGAAAACCCAATTGAAATTTCAAGGAATATCATAAGACCATTCACATCATAAGATTTCATCGGAAGTAGTTCTTAGCATTTCTTTTGATAATAAATTATTCATAAAAATACCTCTGATGTATTATCTTACTCATATGCCATATTGCATTTCGCATATCGGAGCTTTGCAGTTGAAGTATATTTCCATTATCGTGAATCGCCGATCTCTCATAATTGACTTTACCGATATTGCGATGACCACATAATTCCGGACCCGACATGAAATTCAAATCAAGTCATAAAAAAAAATATATCGCGTCTGTTTGATCGCAATAATGGTAGGAGCGCAACTTTAAAAGGGTCGATGTCTCGAATCCGATATGTTATTAAAATCCCATTGTAAAAGTTGTTGCGTTCGCTCTTCGTCACATATCGGCATCACAAGAAATATATTGTGTTACATTGGGTGCTTAAGATTTCCGATCGCTGATTAGTTATGTCATTCATCGCATCGCCGATATCGCAATCGCTTCCTTACAGTTTTATTTATGGCCGATGTCTCGGATCCGATATGTTATTGAAATCCCATCATAAAAAGTTATCGGGTCCGCTCTTCATCGCATATCGGCATCGCAAAAAATATATTGTGTTACATCGGGTACCCAAAGTTTGTCGATTGCCGATTAGCTACGTTATCCATCGCATCGCCGATAGTGCAATCATTTCATCACATTTTTTATACTCACGTCACTTCTCTGAATCTACGATGTGCGTTTTGCAATACGGGAAGCACAATGTAAATATTTTCCGATCCCCGATATAATATTTCTTTAATGATGCGATCACTTCATTTCATTGCACATGTTCTTATCAGCAATTTGCCATTGCAATCTCTGATGCGATAGCTTCAAATGCATGCCTTTGAGCCATTAACATTTAATTGATATATGGCATAGCAACAAAAGTGAAGTCTTGCAAATTAAAATTCAAGCATGGTGAAGAGACATGTGATGTGAGTCATCCGATACAGCGATATGTTATTTTAAAAGCGAGCTTGGGTAACCACTATGGTAAGAAAGCAGTTAATGACCAATTTGCAGCATATTTAAACCATTTTGATTTCTCATACATTCAGTTTTAAACATATAATTCCATAATTAAAAATGGAATTCAAGACCTCTCTATCTTCATATTTAAATTTTATTATCTTGAATTTGGTCTTGATTCTGGACAATTTATAAAATCATGGAATTCATATGAAACTTATAATATTTTGAGAAACAGTCATTACTGCAAATTCTCATTCTCATTTTTGATGCATTTGTTTTAATTTCAACTCCCTTGAGCACTAGACATTCCATCTTTACATTTTACTGCTTGCTTTATTTTAAATAAAATAAATAATGATTTTGGGTTACAGGATTTCGATTAGTTTGACTTCTTCATGTTTTTAATGATAATTAAAATAAGAAGTCAGCTAGTTTGGAGAAACTGATACATTTCAGGTAAGATCAAAAGCAATTATCCAATGGTAAGATTCATGTACCAACTTTCATTAATTTCCATTTCGTTGCTTTAGTTTCAGTTTTGTTTTTCTGATATACAAATCTGTTTTGCAGTTCTCCATTTGAAGCTTCCAGTCCTCCGTCAGATCATATTTTTTAAGTCCATACTCTTCTTCTGGCTTAATTCCAAGAAGCAGCGATAATCTTCGTCGAAACAGCTACATCAAGAAGTTTCTCAACCTTTAGTTTGTTTATTTAGGCATCTTGTTTTTGTTAGAAAATGATTAAAATGATGCTTTGAAACAAGAATATTGATACCATATAGGAAGTTTTCATTGTGGCTGAATTTTAATCGTCGCTGCTATTGAAAAAGCCTAAAACACTCACGACCCTGCAAGGTATGATTTACCCAATCTCGACATGAGAATGATTGATTACACGGTTATTTTCTTTTTCTTCATATTGTTGAGACATTGGTATAAGCATTCTTGTTTGAGTTTATCTTTTGAAACTTGGATTTTCTTTTATTTTTCACATTTCTTCATTTTAATTTCGTTTGCTTATTTCTTTTCTCACTTTAGCATAAGACTTCTTTTCTTTTAGTTTTCAGTTTTGATTTTGGTGACTTTGCCGTGATTTATATGGAAGGCCTACTTGTTACCTAACAATGGTCAACATACATGGAGAAAAATTGTTAATAGTCATCTATTAGCTTTTTCTTAAATCTCTTAGTAGAGTTTGATTTTCTTATTATAAAGATAAACATATTTAAGGAAGAGATTACCAATCAAGAGAAGTTGGCAAAGTATCATAAAATCTGAAAATTTCTTTTTCATCAAATTGTAATCATTTTGAGATTTCAAAATTTCATTAGGATCTTTCAAAGTTCTATTATCAGTCAAGAAAAGTTATTCATAAGAAAGTAAAGACACTTTACAGCAAAGCACCTTTAACTCTGAAATTGTCATTCTTAACTCTTAAGGAGTTAGTGATTCTCCCTGTCCCAAAGAGTCCTATTTTTTTAGAATATAATCCAGAAATATATTTAAACTTAAAAGATAAGAGGTCTCATCGTGAGCCTGCTTACCATGATCATAGGGGAAATATAGGCTGACATTACCAACACTGCTAAACAAACCAGGGTAATGGATTATGATTGCAAACAATTATAAGACAAGGGGTCTCATCACGAGCCAGCTTGTTAGTCCGATTATAACCAGTGAATGGCATTGTCAACTATCTGGCCACCAAACCAGGACAATGGCTTTTAAGAGAAATAAAAATAAAAAATTCAAAGAAAATAAACATATATAAATGGATTTATCTCTAGATCAATAATTCTTAAACAGATGGGATTCTGAATCATTTATGATTAAAAGGTAACCCTTTCGAAACTATAGATGTTTGCTGGCAACATTGGCTCTACCTATGACAAATGAGTATATTTTAAAAGCTAACCTGTAAAGTGACCCCTGCTTTATCTCTACAACTAATTAAGGACTGATGTAGAGTTTTGAAATATTTTAATGTATGAGGAATTTTAAGAAAAATTACAATTAGATGATTCTTGCTTTTATTCAGACTAATGAACTTAGTCAAGCATTTCAAATATAATTCTCTCTTCATTAATTATTTTTACTTTGATTTTAGGAAAAAATTATTTATATCAAACAAAGATAACTGGTTCTTCTCCCGTGTGTCGCCATTGTTGTGGTAAAAACACAACCCCCCATTTTTGACTTTCTCAACTCAAATAATGGGGACCCTTTCTATAAAAATTTTGGCTAATCACCTTTTGGATTTTTATTTAGTTGATTTCCCTACGCATTTGTCAATTTTTCATTTTCTTTGGATTCATGTTTTGATTGCTTTGTTAGAATCGATTTTTTTTTTATAAGCTTCTCATTGACGCTTGTTTCGCCTCATTTGGTCAACTGGTTTGAAAATGGCACTCCTTTGAAGTCTCATCATTTATCTAAGCCTGGGTTAAAAATGCATAAAATGTAGAATATTGCATTTTGTAAATAGATTAGTTCAATAACGCATTCATTTTAAATATTAACCCGTAGCGAGCTTTTACTAACATTTTTCATTTTCAGTTATGCAGCAAAATCATTAAGTATCGGGATTTAAGAAATTTACTCCAATTTCCAAATAAATTATTAATCTCGAAAACCCATAACATTCAAGTGGTTGTAGTTTATTTTTATTCTTTTTATTTATTTTTCAAGTGGTTGTAGTTTCAATAATTTCACAACTTAACTAAATTTCATTAGAATAAAACCAAAATAAGAAAAATAATATTAAATATTAATTAAATTAAATTAAATTAATATATAATTATTTTAATTTAATTAAAATTTTATATATATAAATATAATAAAAATAAAATAAAATAATTTTCATCGCATCGGGGGATTGGATTGGAAGTTTTCATGTGCCATATTTCAAAAACCCCGACACCACACCATACCTTCGATCGCCGATAAACAAAGTCAAAAAGCATCGCATCGGGGCTTTTCGATGCCAAAGTTTAAAAAACCCGATGGCCGATACCCTCATGTCCCCGATCGACGATACCCAATACCTCCCTTCCCTCGATCGGCGATAAAGCATAAAGCATGGGGCATTAAAACAAAGGCATGTCTTAAGTTTTGTATTCGTTTGAGTTTTCTAAAATCACTCATACGTATGAGTGGAGTAAATAAAAAAGTAGTGTAGGTTAGTATATATTTTTTAATATTAGTTTATATATTAATATTTTATATGTAATATATTATATTAATTAAATTAATTAATAATATGTAATATTTAATTAATTTAATTAAAATTTAAATATCATTTAGATTAATATTAATTAGTTTTTAATTAGATTAAATTTGTTTATAAATGGCTAATTAGATATCAGTTAGTTAGATTAATAAATAGGTTATTAATAATTAGTTTAGTTTATAATTAACAATTAATTAGAATTCTAATTTAGGATTTAATTTTTAATGAGAATTTTGATTTTCAGCCCAACAACAGAATTTCCATATTCATACCAGATTTGATCCATCAACTTTCGAGGCTCATAGATTGAGTTATACTTGGCCAAATGAGGCCCAGGACGGCTCATTGGAAAGAGAAAATCAAGGAGAATATTTTGGAGGAGGTTCACCAACAAATTTAATCATTTATTGAGTCAAAAATCCAGGCAGAAGATCATGCTCCAAATTTTGAAAACGAAATCAATTTTCTGAGTTATTTTCTTCAATTTCATTTGTCCAAAGCCTCTTCTAATTGCAGATCCATTGGTCAATGATATCCTTTGCCAATCAAACCATCCCAAACATCAATAGAGAGCTTATATTTTATTTTCACTTATTTAGTTAAAAAGAATTTGATTGGATTTTATTTAAATGCCAACAATGCCATTTTGATTTTATTGTTGCATCTTAATTTATTTTGATTTCTTTTTGCAGGAAAACAGTGGAAGAAATATGGAGAAAAATATCTCAATCAATGAGAATGCTCCAGCAATTGAAGATCGAGATTTTTGAGCAAATAAAATTGGATTTAACAGATTTCTCTTCACCAAACTTTCCTCTCAAGAATTCCTTCACAAATAGTATAAGTAATAGATTGCAGAATGGAATAAGGGGCAGCTCTCCTCTGCAATTCTAGACTTCTAAAAGCACTATTGTAATAGGAATTTAGAGTTGTAGGAGAGAGGAGAGAAAATCTCAGATCTGGGGATTATTGAGGATTTGTCCTTTGTATCTTGAATTATGTATGAGGGGCAGAGTTTGCACTATTGTGGCTCTAGTTCTGAAGGTAGAAGTTCAAGCAATGTAAAGGACTATTGGAGACCGAGATCAGAGAAATAAATGCAATAAATTCGTATTTTTAATACTACTGTTTCAAATATCAGTTTCATTTTTATGGTAACATGAATGTCTCATATTATTCATGTTTGTGCACTATTGTCAATATGGGTAATTTTCTCAATGTTGTTATTATGTATCTCTGCTCTTATGAATTAATTTCTGATGTCTGAGTAACTATTTACTCAGAAATTTGTCTGTTTAAAACTAATTTATTGAATGGTAATGTATTGTGAACTATTTCCACATATTATCGTTTAATTATTGGATTTATTGATTTGATAATAAATACCATTTTTGTGAACTACTTCCTGGAATGTTGTTAGTTTATTATTTCAGTTAAAGGTCTCAATAGGATGTGTTTTGGTAACCATAATATCAGTTAATTGAACTACTTCATTAACTTGATATTCATTATAAACAAGACATATTTAAATCCCAATACTTTAATTATCTTGCTTTTAGTTGGGTTAGATCTATATCTGCCTAATTAAGATAGGATTTAGATTAGTTTCTTTTACTGGCATTATAGAATAAGCTTGCATTTAGAGTAAATTCTACATTCTTTTAAGTCCCCTCCTTAAAGAGGCAAAATTTTAGTTGTGGCTTGGTTGAACCCAAATCAGCTTAAGGGTCATTCTCTTGCCTGATCAGCAAGAAGAAGTGATATGATATCCCTGTCTATTGGTAGTTAAAAATACATTATAAACCAATAGCAATAGGGAGAAGGTAACTGGACCTAGTTAAACCAATCGGAGCTATTAGCCTCCTGCTGCAGCAGGTTACCCATTTTTCATGATTGACATTTTACAGGCCAAATATGTCATACTTTGCATGCTGCAATGCTCCATTTTTGCTAAAAAGTCACCAAGCAAAGAAGGCTACTCAGAGTTCATCTAGCTGCTTTCCAATTTTGAAAAGTCATTCCAATTTTATAGAATTTTTAGCTAAAGGGAGGTCCAAATAGCTTAATCTTGATCTCCCTAGGTTTCAATTTCCTGTTTTAGAATATAGAGGATAAAAATCTATCCAAACAGCTTAACCTTGGCAGATGCTTAGATAGGTAGAGAATCAAAGGAGCCCAACTGCTTAATCTGGGCCCTTGGAAGAAATAAGGGTAGTTTGTAGATAGGAAAGCATAAAAAGAAAAAATTGAAATGATATGGGTATTGCAAAAATCTAAGTGCACCCAAACCAAAGAAGAAAAAATGTTAGGTAAATAGGCTGGGTAGGTAGTTTTGAGGCTTGCAAAAATCATTGATTTCTAAATCAAATTTCTATGTTTTACAAAGTCAATTCTCTACTTCAGGGCCACAATCACCAGGCAGTTTTATGTGAAGGAGCTCAATCAGGCATAACTAACTTTTCCCTTTCTCCATCCCCCCCAAATCATTAACTAATTTCCCCAAAATGAGGTTCAATATCTGCTTGATATCTCTTTAGTTTCATTATTTTCATGTTCATTAGCCTTGGGTGAAGATCTCTTCACCAAGAGGATCCATACTTTCTCTATAAGGTTCTATCTCCCTTTTGAAGCCTAAATCTCTGAACTTAGCGCTTTCTTTTCATCTCCATATTAACTACTGACATTATTATTTAACTCCCTATGTTTTCCCCATCCCCCTACTAAAACTATGTAGAAAATCCCCTTATGTAAATATCCCCTCCCCATGGTTGAAATATAACCATAAATACTTCTCTGGGAATTACTAAGTCACCTGGACTTTAGTAAGAACCCTCCTTCTGCATAAATTTCCATTCCCAGGTGTTTGGACCCCTTCCAAACACTAATAAAACCCTTTCCAAATGCTAATAACCCCCCCGCGCATTCTTCTTTGGAAATTATTAATGTTTGTTTGATAAATTTCTACCGCGCAAAACACAGTTTACCCATTTTCTAAAGTTTAAAAGCCACAGCGCCGCGAAAAATTAAACCTTTAACGCGCGCGGTTTTACTAAACCCCGCGCATCTCCCTTTTCCGTCCACCGTTGGATCGCCTCCCCCAGATCCGATGGCTCTTGTTCCCATCGGGTGCCCCATTGTGGTGGTAGGTTACCACCCGACGTCTGACGGTTTTACCGTCGTACACCGGGACAGGTGGCGGCCTCCCATTGTATCGGGCTACCCCTGACAGAAGCCACCTCCGTACCAAAGGCGGTCCGATGCACAGGCAAAACCGCCCTCCCCTCACGTAACAGGAGCGCCACCTCACCCTGCCACGTCACCTCCACATCACCTCACCCAGCCTACGCCCGGCCCACGTCACCCTACCACGTGTCTCGCCACGTCACCCCGCTGTACTGCCACGTCACCTTGATGATGTCAGCATGCTGACGTCATATCCGTACCAAAGGACCCCACCGCTGATGTCAACATGCTGATGTCATCCGTCGTACTGCTGATGTCAGCAGCCAAAAAACCGAAAATTCGCGCAAGCGCAAAAGTCGAGCTTCGGAGCTCCAGAATGAGAAACGGAGGCAGTAATCACGCATCGCTACGGGAAATAGGCCATATTGGGGAATCTTTAGGGAATCGTTTGATTCCTTGGCCCGTTTTGCACCGAAAAAGCTCGAAACTGCCTGATTTTGCCAAATTAAACCAATTTGAAGACAGAAAGAGACCAGAGACAGAGATTAAAGAGTATCAGATCAAATTTGCAAACAGAAAGCACGTCAAAGAGTATCATGAAGCGGCGAAGACCATCAATGTAGTGGCAAAGTGTATCAGAGGAGATTTTCTCAAGGCTCGAGGCAAATCCAACATTAAAACGAAAGCTCTGAAAGTCAAGAAGCAATTGAAGACGCATTGAAGGCTCACCAGCACAAATGACTGCACATTAAACTCACTGAAGATCAGTGGACCAGAACTCAAGGCAACATTATGACAGAACCACTGCACCAAGCCACACAGGACACCTCATCAACTCAACTTGATTCAGTTGCCTCTAGCGTAGCCCAAAGGATTTACTTGCATTTAATTCCAGCAATGATTAGATTTTAGAAAAGCTTTTTGGCAGACCTGTTTAGGTCAGTTGTAATAAATGACTTCAGATATTTTGCTTATGTAAACCACCCTGAAAAATGGAGTAGGGGTTGGTTGGTCAGTTTTGTTCATTAGTAGTTTGATCTTTGTTATTTCGATCCTTTCTCTCAAGCAGAGACTCGCACTATAACGGTGATGCTTCTATAACCAAAGATTGTTGAAAGCATGGATTCTGTAACTGTCTGTTGTGTTTAACTGGCCGAGGAGTGATTGTGGAATTCCTGTGCTTCGACATGTTTCAATAAGTGCTTCTTAACTCTATTAGTTTTATTCACGTGTGTTTTATCAGAAATCCGGCTTTCTAAATTGTAGAAAAAAAGAATAGCTTAGGATTTTCTTAATTGCACCTTAGGCTCAGTTTCTGTGATTTTTCATGTTTTCCTCAGGAATAGTTATGAACATGCATACTTAAATGATCTTGTTTACATTGTTTCTTTCACTTATGAATGATAATTTAGGAATTCTTAACTGCTCCTAGATAACCATTCTTTCACTTCTCCTCTCTGTCAGTTTTGATGAAAGATTCTTAATTGCCTTTTGTCTCTGACCATCATTCCATCCTTCAACAAATTGATCATTGTCTCATGTGTGGCTACCTCGCTCCACAAGCCTCTTGTGACCAAGAAAATGCACCAGAAAGCTTTAATCCATGACTCCATGCCCAATGGTTTGAAACTTATCACGCTTTAGCTTGCCTCTCTGCTTGGAATTTCTACCTGGCATACACCTTCCATCCAAACAAAACAACAAAACCCCTTGTACCCAATAACTAGCCTAAAATCATCATCAACAAAGTTAAATCATTAAGAGAGAGCCATCTCTGATTGCAGGTGGGCTAGAACCTGCAATCCAAAGATTGGTTTGTGGTTACCTCAGTCGTATCCCTACAGGAGCTTAGGGACAACCTGAGTGATAACAGGAGGCGAAGAATCTCCTCACGTAGCAAGAAGCAGTAGAGAAGAAGGAGGCCTTTCTTAAGGCCAGGCTGGAGCCTTGGTTGGAGGAATCTTATCAGATCTCGACAACCATCCAGGATAAGCTGATGGGCTTACAGCAGATGCAACAGACAATGAGGTTGGTCACAGAAGGACTAGCTACAGAGAAGCTAGTAGAAGACATCAAGCAGGAAGCCACTCAAAACGCTGTCAAGGTTGTCGTAGTGCAGGTGGAGCTAGGGGGTCTTCACAACAAGATCATAGTGCCAGCCAAGTGACTTGAGGGTGAGTCACAATCTTTGTGTTGGGGGTCTGTTGGGATGGGGTCCCCTGGGTCAGTTTTGGGGTTAAAATAACCCAAGTTTTGATGTAATTTTTGTAATTAACATAAAGTCTCCGCAATTTGTGGATGCAGAGCGCGTATAAGATTAGGAGTCAAAGGGGTTTTAGCCCCTTGTTTATGTAAAGTATGAGTCGACTTTGAGAACCACCCATGGTCCATGAACCATGGGATTGTATGAGAAAGGTATAAATAGGTGTGTCTTAGAGAGTCTAAGGCATGTGATGATAGAAGATAATCAGAGGTGTAATGGGTCAATAGAAGAAAAGTCTTAGCATAGAGAAGTGGGTCAGATAGGAGAGGAATGATCTGCAGTTGAGTGTGCAAAGGCCTAGGTAGAGTCCACAACTATGTGCATGGACCCCTGCTTCTGAGTGTGCAAGGAAGTTTTGAGTTTGTATTCTGCACTCGAAATCAATAAAGAAGTTGTTTCTGAGAAATCTTGTGTATTTTTGTTTACTTCCTCTTATAACTTATGTTGTTAATGAATAATATGTTTATGAAATATTGATCTAATGGTGTGTGCTTATATTAAATAACTATTAGATGATGTATGCAAGCATGTTTATATAATTACGCGAAGACTTTGATGAATTATTTAATGTTTATTAATAACACAAGCTTATCTATGTGAGCCCTAGTCTAGAATTGTTCTTTGATGCACGTAAGTGGATAAACAGACTGTTAAGGGTCCGCAAAGACCAATCATGGACCTTCGCGAAGGTTTGAAGGTTGTTTTAGTAGAGTTGTAGTACCAAGCCCTAAGGGCTTATAGATCTGCACAAAGGTAGATCTAGGGCACTAAAAGACATTACACCAATCTGTGGATGTGGAAACTTCGTTCCAGCATCCCCCCATACTGCTTTAAGTGAGACTACAGCCTGCGCTACATGGGTTGTTGCCAAAAGGACCAGTAGTGTAGGGTTTTGTTGGTTAGTGCAACTAACTCTGAACCTGGGTTAGGACCCCCTAAGCCAACTTGTTATATACCTCTAGGTTGTTTGGGAGGTTTCTACAATCCCTCCTCTTCACAAGAATATAATGTAGTATAATCTCTCTTTCCTTTTGTAGAATCCTCTAGTTATTTGGAAGTTGTAGCACTTGCTTGTAATTTATCTTCCAACTCCTTCACTCTATTACTGTATTGTTCAAGCTTCTTTCCATTCTATTTTTTTCAGTAGTGTGCTTCTTCAAAAACTCCACTTGCTTATTTTAATTTTCAAAGTATTTTTTTTCCTTTTCTTGAATAATATCATTCACATATATCAACTCAGCTTTAACTTGATGTAATTCAGCCTTAAGTTTTTGTGCCTCATCAGATTCTAATGCCTTCAAATTTGTTTGATCTGAGGTATGCACAATTGGAACTACAAGATGTATGGGCTTATTCTAGAAAGAGATAATTTGGGATTTGAAATCTTCTATCTCAATTTGGTATCCCAATTGTTGTGTTGTATTTTTTTCCAATATTTTCCTTGTAAGCTCCTTAATATGATCTCTCTTCTCAATTAGCTTCTTAGTGATTCCTTTATTTTTATTTTTGTCAAATGCATCACCTCTAGCATCCATTGTTGTAACATCCTTAAAAAATGACATCTCTAACTCTCATAAGGCATAACCATACTTAAGCAAGGTATCTTTGTGTTTATTATCTTTAGCATTTACTGCTTCAATAATTAAATCTTTTCTCTCATGCTCTTAATGACTCATCAAACTCTAAAAAGGACTTGAATTTATTACCACCTATCAACTATTCATTCTTCTTTTCAAACTCACTCTCCATCATTTTAACCCTTTTTTCCTAATTTTCGATCTCCTCCCTATGTTTAGTAACATGTTCAGTGATTTTCTTTTGATACTCATCCTTTAAAGTATAAATATATTGTTTTGTCTCCTTCACTTGTTCCATAAGTTTTACCTCAGGTGGAATGTAGGTCTTTAGAGGTGGTATGTTTAGAACCTCGGACTTTTTTCTAAGCTCTTTTTTAATTCATTGTATCTCGTATTCATATTTATTATTTCCAACCTTATACATTTCATTACAATCATTAAGTTCCTTAATTCCATCACCTATAGCTGCACATGCTTTAGCTTTCAAATCTTCAATAATTCTTTCATACTTATCTATAGATACCTTTTCCCTCAATTCACTATCGACTATACATTTATACAAGCCTACAAATTCCTGCTTTAGATGAAGAACATGTTGATCCTTATTCATGCATATTTCACAACTCTTTTTTGAGGAATCATGGTGAACCTGTGGAGAAGGTAATTACTCTTTGGATTTCTCTAAATATGCAACTTGTTGTGTGAGTTCAAATATCTACATATCCTTACTTATGAATAGTTCACAACTCTCACTACTACATATAGGATAAAATTATAACAACATAGTCTAATGGTATTGCTTGTACTATTGTAAATTACAAGAAAAAAATGTCATTTTTTTGTAAAGTGTGTAAGTTCGTCGGTATTCTAACTGCAAATGGAAACTGGCATCATTTTTCTAATGCTATATATATATATATATGGCATTTGTCTTTCAATGTAAACAATATTAACATTTATTTGATTGTGTACATTAAGTTGGAAGTTAGGCTTATTCCCATGTTTGTACCAAATAGGAGGTCGAGGTCACATGACCATGGGTATAGGTATGGTTGAACAAACGATACATATCTTTCGGAGGAGTCAAATGCTATTAGTGTTTTCTTTTTCCCTAGTGTCATCATCAGCAGGGGAGGTAACAGGTCCCCCCACAATAAATATCAACATATGAAATGGGGAAAATCAACAGTGGACCTCTCAGTGGGGACATCCCGCTATAACGTCAAGGGAGGGGAGTCGAGGCCCCACATGACATTGGATTGATTGGGTGATGACAATTCGTTGGATGAGTATTCTTGGAACAGTGGAACATGGGATTCTTTTTTTTTAATTGGCATCAGCATCTCTATTCCAATGCCTGAACTTGTCAGAAAATCAATATGGCATTTGCCTTCTAACACAAACAATGTGAGCGGTCATCATTCATCCTACGATGGAAAAAATATAAATATACCACATGTAAGAGATGTTGCAACATATTTTCTATACAATAATTCTAAAAGGTTATAAGTTTTTTTCATAAGTGGAAAACAAATTTTGTTTTATATATTAATTGCATCGGGAAAATAGATTTTTCCTTATATATATCGTCCGATGAAATGGGGGAAATCAATGTTGGACATATCAGAAAGGAAATCCCTCTGTGATGTAAACGGAAGGGAGTCAAAACCCCACATGCCATTGGATTTATTGGATGAGTGTCCCCGGAAACCTGAAGTGGAATGTGGGATTCATTTGTTTTTTTAAATTGGCATCGACATTGCTATTATGATGCTTGTTTTAATGACACATGACGCAGCCAATACGACAAAGTTTTTGAAAAAATAAATATGGCATTTGTCTTTCAACACAATCAATGTGAATGTTTGTTTGACTAGCCATCTTTGACTTTGACTTGTTAATTGTCGTCAGAACTTTGACGGCAATAAAATATAAACATCCCACATGTAAGATATGTTGTGACATCTTTGCTATATACAATAATTCTGAAAGGTTATACGGTCTTTTTCATGAGTGAAAAATATATATTTTTATATGTTAATGGCATAAGGAAAAACAAAAATTATTTTATATATTTTAATTGAATTACAAAAATACAATATTACCTCTAGTTACATGGCCACTCAACTTTATAACATAATCATCACATAATTTTTTTGTGGCTAGGAAGAAT